>CAUYQG010056334.1:0-11289 GCA_963574415.1 Tarsius wallacei | reverse complement strand
CATTGATAATGTGAGTGTGGGTTTGCCTAATCAGTTGAAGACTTTAGAGCAGGCGTGTCCACCATTTTGGCTTTCCTGGGCCACATCAGGTAAAGAGGAATTGTCTTGGGCCACACATAAGTTATATAATATAATTAGTGTGTATATACACGATAATACTTCTTTTTAATATATTTTTATTACAAAGTTTAGAAAAATATAAAACTAGCGGAAAATTTGACATTGTTTTTGTAAATCGAATCTATCAATGTTTGGTTTTTATGGAAGTGGTTGTAATTCTTAGTGACTTTTCAAGGTGCTCATCAGAAATGTTTGTTCGAATTTTGCTCTTTGTGTGCTTCATAATTGAAAACAACTGCTCACAAATGTATGTGCTGCCAAAAGTGATATCATGAATAAGATATGATTATGAACTTCAAAATAGAACTAGGTTCATGAAGAAAATAAACATTCAAAAGCACATGATGTTAAGAGATATTGTGGGGTTGCATTACTAGCTATCTTGAACCACAGGTGGCCCACAAGCCATGGATTGAACATGCTTGCCTTAGAGCAAAAACTGAGGTTTACTGGAAAAGAAGATATTCTGCCTCAATACTAGAGTACTAAAACCTGCCTGAGTTTCCAGTCTGCTGGCCTACCCTATGAATTTCAGACTTGCTAGCCCCTACAATTGCATGAATCAATTCCTTAAAATAAATGTCCTAATATGTAGATATATGTATTTCCAATTTGTTCTCCTTTGGGGAACACTGACTGACATAGTTGGTGATGTTAACATTTCTTCTTTGTTATTGAAGGATAATCAGTAAATATATAGAAGATTTAAAAGCACTATTAATCAAATTGATCTAATTAACAAATGCAGATGTGACATTTCAAGTACTCAAGGAACATTCAAGCTCAACATCTGCTGAGACATCAAACAAATATCAATAAATATCAGACTAAAGTCATACAGAGTATATTTTGTGATCACAATGGTATGTAGAAATCAGTTACAGAAATGTAGGTTAAAAAGTACTCAATATTTAGAAATTAAGCAACAAATTTCTAAATAACCCATGTGTCAAATGCAAAATTATAATGGAAATTAGAAAATATATATTTTTTAAACAAAGTTTATTAGCAAGAAAAGAAAGAAGATGGAAGAAGAAAGACTCATGGCAGAAAGACCAGCCATGGGCAAGTTTTTCAAAGAAGAAAAACTGCCATAAATTAGAAAATATTTTTTAACTGAATAATAAAAAAACATAAATTTGTAAGATGCTGCTAAAGAAGTGTTTAGATGGAAAGTAATAGCTTTACATGTTTATGTTAAAAAAAGAAATGTTTAAAATCAATTACCTAAACCTCTACTTTAAAAAACCTAGACTAAAGCCTTCTGATTTCCAATATATCATGTAAAGTGTTTGGAAGTCATTATTCCACCCTAGCAATAAGCAAAAAGCTAAAGAAAAAAAAAAAACCTACTGGAATAGAAACGTCCACAGGAACCAGTTCTGGGCTAGAAAAATCTAACCTAAGCATGACGAATTACTGGAGCCTCAGTGTGGACAAGTCTGAGAATTAAAAACTCCAGGAGGACCCAGCAATATGGAAACTCCCACACTTTGATGTGTTTACCATCAGGAACCTGACCAGGTTCATAGATATTGGAGAAAAATCTCCTCAATGCTGCTGGCAGGAGGAGAGGAAAAATAACCATTTTGAAATACACCCAAGCATTCTATTCTTCTTAACAAAATCTGCCCTCAAGAGAAACTATTTTTACTAGAGACTAACCTCCTGGAGTTTTCTTCCAAGTCTAACTGACTGGGGGAAAGGAAATACCTAACTCCTGCCCACTCTAGCCATCCCATCCCACCTAAGTTGGAGGAGCAGGGATACTGAGAAACACTTGCAAAATTCACAGCACAGGAACACAGTCTCACTAAAAGACTGAACCTCATCATAGGACTAAATAACTCTTCTCTTCCCCGACGCTATACTGCCACATCACCAAAGGCCTATTTACCCAGAACTTCAGGCCCACCTTTCAACAAAAAGTTATTAAGCATACTAAATATACAGTCTGAAGAAACTGAGTAGGCATCAAACCCAGAGTCAGATATAGTAGGAATGTTAGAGTTATTAGATCAGAACTTTAAAAAAAATTGTGATTAATGCGTTAAGTGCTCTAATGGTCAAAGTAGAGAACATGCAAGAAAAGATGTGTAATGTAGCAGAGTGATGGAAATTATAATAAAGAACCAAAAAAAGAAAAGCTAGAGACTAAAATGAAGAATGCCTTTGATGAGCTCGTAGTGGAGTGGAGATGGTTGAGGAAAAAAAACTCTCTGAGTTTAAGGGTATGTCAATAGAAACTTCCGCGACTAAAAAAGCAAAGAGAAAAAAGACAGAAAACAATGCACAGAATATCTAAGAAATGTGGCGCAACTACAAAAGGTATCAATACAAGTAAGAGAGTACAAGAAGGAGAAGAGAGAACAGAAGCAGTAATTAAAGCAATAATGACTGCGAATTTTTCTCAAATTTGTAGCAGACACCAAATGACAGGTCCAGGAAGCTCAGAAAACAGCAAGCAGGATGAATGCAACACACACAAACAAGAAAACACAAAAGTTCTACACCTAGGCATGTCATATTCAGAAATACTCTCCAAAAAGCATAGGAAAAGAACACTTTATAGGAGATCAAAGATAAAAATTACAACCAACTTCTCAGAAATTATGCAAGCAAGAATGGAGTAGAATAAATTATTTACTGTGTCAAGAGAAAAAAAAACCCCACCACCTTAGAATTCTGTACCTTGTGAAATTATTCCTCAGAAGTGAAGAGGTTAAAAAAAAGTGAAGGAGAAGTAAAGACTTTCCCAGGGAAAGAAAAATGGAAGGAATAATGTCAAAAGAAGTTCTTCAAAGAGAAAGAAATCATATAGGTCAGAAATGCTGATATATGTAAAGAAAAAAAGGACATCAGGAAGAAGTAAGTGAAAGTGAAATAAGAACTTACTTTTCTTATTCTTGATTGATCTAATAAATAATAATTTGTTAAAATATAATAACTATACATTTAATTATGTAGGCTTATGTGTGTACATATGCATAGATATATTTATGTATTTATGCTTGTGATACTTATATGTAAGTAAAATAAATGGAAACAATGATATAAGGGGTAGGAGGGAGAAAATTTGGAATATTTTATTATTATAAGAGACTTATAGTTACTGTGCAGTGGTATAGTGTTATTTAAAAGTGGACTTGAATTAGTTGCAACTGTATAATATAAACTCTAAGACAATCACTTAAAGTATAGCTGCTATGCTAAGAAAGGAGAGAAAATGAAATCATATATAAAATGCTAAATTAAAACCACAAAAGGCAAATAACAGAATGGAAGACAAAATAAAAACAAAGAATAGGGCAAATGAATAGAAAACATTAACAAATATGGTAGTTATGAATCTGGATCTGACGGTGACCTTAATCCTCAATGGTCTAAATGCACTGATTAAAAGACAAGTGTCAAGTGGCTTAAAAAAAAAAGAGCAAATATATATTGTCTACAAAAACACTACCTTAAATATAAAGATACATATAGATTATTTTTAAAAAAGATGGACAAGGCCAGGCTCAGTGGCTCAGCCTGTAATCCCAGTACTTTGGAGGCTGAGGCGAGTGGATTGCCTGAGCCCACAGGTTTGAGACCAGCCAGGACAACTTGGCGAGACTTCCTCTTTACAATAAATAAAAAATTAGCCTGGCACGGTAGTGCATGCCTGTAGTTCTGGCTGCTTGGAAGACTGAGGCGGAAGGATTACTGGAGTCCAGCCGGTTGACACTGCAGTGACCGGGAGTGTGCCACACTGCACTCCAGCCTGGGCGACAGTGAGACTCCAACTCAACAACAACAAAAAAATGATGGACAAAGATATACCATGCTAACACAAATCAAAGAAAACAGAAGTAGTTCTATAATTTCAGAGAGAGCAGACTTCACAACAAAGAAAATTCTCAGGGATAAAAAAGAGTGTAGCATAGTGGTAAAAGTGCCAATATTCCCAAAAGACATAACACTCCTTAATGTGTATGCACCCAACAACAGAGTACCTGAAACATGAAGCACCAACTGGTAGAACTGCAACGAAAAATAGATGACTTCATATTATAGTTGGAGATTTCAACACTCCTTTATCAGAAATGAGCAGGTCCAAGAGGCAGAAAATCAGTAATGATACAGTTAAACTCAATAACACTGTCAATCATTGGACATAATGAATATCTGTTGATTAATTCATCTAACAACAACTGAATATACATTCTTCCAAGCTCACATGGAACACTCACCAGGAAAAAATATATTCTGGGCTGAAAAAAAAACACACCTTAGCAAATTTAAAAGAACGTGAATCATGCAATCAATGTCTTCTCTCAGATCACAGTAGAATCAAACTAGAAATCAAAAACAGAAAGATAACTGGAAAATCTCCAAATAATTGGAGATTAAGCAACAAATTTCATAGGTCGTTGAAGAAATCTCAAGATAAATTTGAATACACTTTGAACTAAATGAAAATGAAAATACAACCTATCAAAATTTGTGGGATACAGCGAAAAGAATGCGTACAGGGAATTTATACTGTAATACTGTTTTATGTACAGTTTTACTTTTCTTGGTTTCAGTTACCTGTGGTTAACCACAGTATGAAAATATTAAATGGAACATTTTAAAAATAAACAATTCATAAGTTTTAAATTGTATACTGATAAAATTTCGTGCCTTCTTGCTCCATCCTCCTCTTCGCCCCTCCTCCCCACCCCGAGATGTGAATCATCCCTTGTCTAGCATATCCACACTGTGTACACTGCCTGGCCATTAGTCACTTAGTAGCTGTTTTGGTCATCAGACTGACTGTTGTGGTATCACGGTGCTTGTTTTCAAATAACATTATTTTACTTAATAATGGCTCCAAGGCACAAAAGTAGTGATGCTGACAATTCGGATATGCCAAAAAGAAGCCATCAAATACTTCCTTTAAGTGGAAAGGTGAAAGTTTTTGGCTTAATATGAAAAGGACAAAAATCATATGTTGAGGTTGCTAAGATCTACGGTAAAAGTGAATTTTCTATCCATGAAATTGTGAAGAAGAAAATAGAAATGCTAGTTTTTTTGTCACACCTCAAACTGCAAAAGTTGTGGCCACAGTGCATGATAACGTGCTTAGTTAAGACAGAAAAGGCATAATATTGGTGAGTGGAAGACATAAACAGAAACATGTTCCAATTGACAACAACTGAGTTTGGTACTATCCAAACTTTCAGGGTCTTGGAACTATCCCATGGATAAGAAGGAACCACTGTAGTATTGGGTGCATAGATTAGAAAAGCAGAAAGATATAAAATCAATCATGCAAGCCGGGCTCGGTGGCTTAGCCTGTAATCCCGCGCCTTGGGAGACTGAGGTGAGTGGATTGCCTGAGCCCACGGTTCGAGACCCACCTGGGCAACTTGGCGAGACCTCATCTCTACAATAAATCAGAAAAATTAGCCGGGTGTGGTAGCACGCGCCTGTAGTTCCAGCTACTTGGAAGGCTGAGGCAGAAGGATCGCTGGAGACCAGCAGGTCGAGGCTGCGGTGGCCGGGAGTGGTCACTCCAGTCTGGGCAACAGAGTGAGATTCCAACTCAAAAACAAAACAAAACAAAAAAAACATGCAAACTTCCACTTTAGAAAACTAGAAAAAGAAGAGCAAATTAAATTTAAAATAAGTAGAAGAAAAGGAATAATAAAAATTAGAGCAAAAATCAATAAATTGAAATAGGAAACTAATGGAGAAAACTGATAAAGCCAAAAGCTGGTTCTTTGAAAAGACCATTAAAATTGATAAGCTTCTAGCCAGGCTGAGAAAAAAAGAGAGAGGGCACACATGACTACTATTAAAAATGAAAGATTCAATTGACATTGAAAGTATAATAAAAGAATACCATGAATAACTCTGTGCCCACAAATTTGATAACCTAGATGAAATTGACCGATTTCTTGAAAGATACAATCTGACAAAACTCACACAATACGAAAAAGACAATTTGGATAGGCCTATATCTATTAAATAAATTGAATCAATAATAATCTTTTAAAACAAAAAACACCAGACTCTGATTTGCCAACCTGCAAATTCTACCAAATATTTAAGAAAAAAATTATACTAATTCTCTACAATATCTTCCAGAAGGTAGAAGCAGATGAAATATTTCTTAACTCATTCTATGACACCAGCTTCACTCTAATATCAAATCAGACAAAAACATTCTAAGAAAAAAATAGATGCAAAAATTTTCAAAAAAATATCAGCAGATTGAAGCAAATCAAATCCAACAATGTATAAAAATAATTATACCCCATGACCAAGTGGGGTTTATTCCAGTAATGCTAAAGTTCAAATTTGAAAATTAATTAGTGTAATTCATTACATCAACAGACTAAAGAAAGCAAATTACACGATCTTATCAAAAGATGTAGAAAAAGCATTTAACCAGATTCAACACCATTCATGATAAAAAAAAAATAAACAACTCAGTTACATAGGAAAAGAGGGACTCTTCCTCAATTTGATAAAGAACATATACAAAAACTCTATTACTAACATAATACTTCATGGTAAGATACTAAAAGCTTTTCTACTAAGATCAGGAACAAGATAAGTATGGTCCTTCTCACCACTTCTTTTCAACATTTCACTAGAAGTCCTAGCTAAAGCAATAAGACAAGAAAATGAAATAAAAGATATAGTGATTGGGAAGAAAGAAATACAACTTCGTTCACAGTAATAATATGAGTGTCTAGGTAGAAAATATGAAGAGATCAGTCAAAACAAACAAACAAACAAACAACAACAACAAAAACTTCTGGAACTGATAGGTGACTATATAAAGATTGCAAGATACAAGGTTAATATTTTTAAAAAATTCCTTTTCTGTATACCAACAATGAACAAGTGGAATTTGAAATGAAAAACATAATACCATTTATTTTAGTGCCCCTCAAAATGAAATATTTATGTATGCATCTAACAAAATATGTACAAATAACTAAATAAATGGAGAGATAATTCATGTTTATGCTAGGGAGAATCAATATTAAGTTGTCAGTTCTTCCTAACTTGATCTATAGATTCAATGCAGTTTCAATCAAAATCCCAGCAAGTTATTTTGTGGATGTCAATAAACTGGTTCTAAAGTCACTATGGAGAAGCAAATGACCCAGAATAGACAACAAATATTGGACAAGGTTGAAGAACTGACACTATCTACTATAAAGTTACAGTAATCAAGATAGTGTGATATTGGAGAAATAACAGATGAATCGAACAAATTGATCTTTGACAGAGAAGCAAAGACAATACAATGGAGCAAAAAGGGGCTTTCCAACAATAAATCTGGGACAATCAGTCATTCACATGCAAAAAAAATGAACCTAGACACAGACCTTACGTTCTTTACCAAAATTAGCTAAAAATGTATCATAGACCTAAATGAAAAATGCAAAACTATGAAACTCCTAGAACTTAATGTAAAAGTATACCTGGATAACCTTGGGTTTAGATACTGTTGAGATACATGACCATTTAGATATTACACCAAAGGCATGATCCATAAAATAAATAATTGATAAACTAGACTCTCTTCAATTTAAAAACTGCTGTACTGTAAAAGACACTGTCAAGAGAATGGGAAGATAAGCCACAGACTGGAAGAAAATATTTGCAAAAACCATATCTGATAAAAGACTTATCCAAAATATATAAAGAACTCTTAAAACTCAACAATGAGAAAAGGAACAACCTGATTTTTTAAATGTGCAAAAGACTTAAACAGATACCTAACCAAAGAAGCTATACAAATGATAGATAAGCATATGAAAGCATGCCAAACATCATATGTCATTGGGGAACTGCAAATTAAAACAATCAGATACCACTATACATCTATTAGAATGGCCCAAATCTAAAACACGAACAACACCAATTACTAGCAAAGATGTGAAGCAATGGAAAAAACTCTTATTCATTGCTTGTAGAAATGAAAAATGGTACAACCATTTTGGAAGGACATTTGACAGTTTTTTGCAAAGCTACTTGATCCAACAGTGGCATTTTTTATTTACCCAAATGAATTAAAATCTTATGTCCTCACAAATACCTGCACGTGAATGTCTGCTATCACTTCATTCATAGTTGCCAAAATCTGAAAGAAACAGTCAATATATGCTTCAGTAAGTGAGTGGACCAGTAAACTGTAGTACATGCAAACAATGGACTATTATTCAGCACTAGAAAGAAATGAGGATCAAGCTTTGAAAAGACACAGAAGGACCATAAATGCACATGACAAAGTAAAAAAAAAAAAAAAAATCAATATGAAAAGCCTTTATACCGTATGATTCCAACTATATGACATTCTGGAAAAAGCAAAACTTTGAGGACTGTAGCCGGGCTTGGTGGCTCAGCCTGTAATCCCACGCTTTGGGAGGCTGAGGTGAGTGGATTGCCTGAGTCCGCGGGTTCGAGACTCACCTGGGCAACTTGGTGAGACCTCATCTCTACAATAAATCAAAAAATTAGCCGGGTGTGGTAGCGAGTGCCTGTAGTTCAAGCTACTTGGAAGGCTGAGACGGAAGGATCGCCGGAGCCCAGCAGGTGGAGGCTGCGGTGGCCGGGAGCGGCCACTGCACTCCAGTCTGGGTGACAGAGTGAGACTCCAACTCAAAAAAAAAAAAAGAAAAAGAAAAAGAAAAAAAGACTATGAGGACTGTAAACGGATCAGTAGTTACCAAGATTGTAGGAGGGAGAGATGACTAGGCAGAGCACAGAGGATTATTAGGGCAGTGAAACTACTCTGGATGGTACCATAATGGTGGATACAAATCATTATGCATTTGTCAAAACCCTTAGAATAGATATCACCAACAGTGATATCTAATGCAAACCTAGACTTTGGGTGATAAAAATGTGTTAAAGTAGGTTTACTGATTGTAACAAATATGCAATGGTGTGTAATTAATTGATCGTGGGGGAGGCTGTGCTTTTGTGGGGGTAGAGGGAATATTAGAAATCTCAGTACTTTCTATTTTGTTGTGAACTAAAACTTCTCCAAGAAAGGAAGTCTATTAAGCATACCTAGAAGAAGAGAATAAAATAATATTGAAATTAAGTAGAAGTACAAAATAAAATAGAAATTATGACATATACTGTACAAGTAATTGTTTAAATTTTTGCCAGATTTTTCAGTAGAGACCATTGCTCAGAAATGATTATTTCCATGCATGAAATAGATCACACTATGCTGCTTCAGGTCATTCAATGCCTCACAGTTGAAGACAGGATAAAATTCAAATTCTCTGGAGGAACAGATAACACAGCAGTTGGCTAGAAGACCACGACTGAGTCTTAACTCCTAAATGATTGTTACTGTTTCTGATATGTAGCAGGCATTCAATAAATATTTGGTGACCCTGCGAAATAATAATACATTTAAAATGCTAAGGCCTTTTGAGATTGGATGTCCATTTCTTGGGTTAGGGTAATGTTTGCCTTCTACTTGAGCAATATTGAGGCAACCACTGTTGTTTCTCTAAGAGGCCGTGTTGACTTCTCACCTGTGTTGCCTCTGCTTAGAGTACTCCTCCTGAAATGTGTATGGCTGGACAATTTTATCTCATCCTCTACCCATAACTTGAAGTGTACCTTTCCAGAAAGCATTTCTTCATTGCTATAGGAGTGAGGCATTCTCTCTAATTGATTCCAATAGTATTAATAGCTCTCATCTGTTCCAATTCCATTGTAAGCATCTTGATCAGAAATAGTATCCTTTTTGATTATGTGTGTATAAAACCTAGCATTCATGATACATTCATTCATGACAATGAACACAGGTATTAATAAGAGTAGTTGTGACTGTAATTTAAAATACATTCTTAAAATAGGTGACCATAGCTGGGCATCGTGACTAAGCAAGTAAGCACTTGATTCAGGCAAGCCTAATTCATCTCTTAGGGTATCCTCATTAGCAATGTAGACTTAACAAATTACTAAACTTTTCTATACTTAGGTCTCTCATCGAGACAATTGGAATTTAAAAATAATCTACCTCTTGCTGCTAGTGTGAGGATTGAGAGACTCTTGGGATCTACTTAGTAAAGTAGCTGCTGTTATTATTAAGTACTGGTAGTACTGGAGCCTTGAAGTCAAAGGAGCTTGCGTCCCCATTTACTAACGGTGAGACTTTGGATAAAGCTGCTAAACCTCTGAGTCTCAGCTAATTAATATGTTTGATGTTAAAAACCTTTCTTAGAACTGTTGTATTGTGCCTTCAATGAGATAATGCATGTGTCTACGTATAGCAAATGCTTAAAAGATGGGGGTTGTTTTCAATTTCTCCAATATCATGTATTTTTCTCTAAGATGAAAAATAGAAGATGTTGGCTGAGTAAGATCAAGTTAGAGAGGAGGATAGCTGTGACTTCCACCATGAAAACCTTTTTACATTGTGAGAGCAGACACTACATGGCAAATGCTACAAGAACCATAAGACTATTTTCAAGTGTTCCAAAGTCACCCAAGCTAGTTATAAATAATCAACCAAAACTAACAAGAAAAAAGAGACTTCAAAGGCAATCTTAGAGTGGGTTTTACAAATTCTAACTGTCTTCCAATTATTTTGTAATTATGCACTTAATTACACAATAGGTAAACTTATTCTGTTTTGGAGGAACTAAAAACAGTAAGTGAGCAACATGCATTAGCAACCTGTCCTCATATATTCATATACTCAGAGCAGATGTGTCTGTATAAAGCTTTGCTTCTTATTCAAAATAAGCTTAATACTGACTTTCTCTTAAAAATAGGCAGAAGAAGCCGGGCTTGGTGGCTCAGCCTGTAATCCCGCGCTTGGGGAGGCTGAGGTGAGTGGATTACCTGAGCCCGTGGGTTGGAGACCTGCCTGGGCAACTTGCTGAAACCTCATCTCTACAATAAAAAAAAATTAGCCAGGCGTGGTAGCGTGCTCCTGTAGTTCCAGCTACTTGGAAGGCTGAGGTGGAAGGATCGCAGGAGCTCAGCAGGTCCAGGCTGCGGTGGCAGGGAGAGGACACTGCACTCCAGACTGGGAGACAGAGTGAGACTCCCACTCAAAAAAACAAAAACAAAACCAAAAGAATGAAGGACAGAGGGAAAAATGAAATACTGCTGATGAGATCATCCTCCATTTCAGTGGAGTGGGAGGAGTCA
>CAUYQG010056333.1:0-47514 GCA_963574415.1 Tarsius wallacei | reverse complement strand
GCAATTATTCTGGAGAAACAAAGAGATTGGACTCCTGTCTAGTGCAGAAGCCGATTTTGTAGGAGGGATAAATATAGAGAGAAAGATGGAGGGACAGATATAAAGAGAAAGAAAGAGAAAGAAAGAAAATGGACAACTGTTCAACGGATTGAGCAGAAGCCGTTTATTGTAAAGTACACAGGGTTTTTATCCCCAAATTTTGCACATTCAGACTCAGATGTCTTCCACGTGAACGGAAAACCTGGTGCATGGGGGCGTCCCCCACCCACCAGATATTTCCTCAAGCATGTGAAGAACAAACCCAACTTGTCTTTCCATTCCTATGCTAGACTAATGTCCCTTAGAAGTATTAATACAATTTCTATAAATATTATACCTTTCTATCAATTGTAATCTATATTTTATTTTATTCTACTTAGTATACCTATGAATAACTTCCTATTGATCAACAATCTATTCCTTTGCTTTATCCTAATACAGACAATGGAACTTAAACAAAATAACTAAAACCAGTTTTGCATAATGTGGCTCAATCAAAAGGTCATGTTGGGCTCTCAGTTCCTGGGGTCTTTGGTGTGGTCCTGGCTTGTACCAGACAAAAGCCAAAACCGCAGTCAGAGGGAAATGGGAACAACGAGTTTCTAGTGTTAGTTTGTGTTCGTCCCTGTCTGGAGTTTTCAGACTTGAGCTAACAGAAGGCTGTAATGCCAAAGGGAAAGATAATGAGGTCATGGCTCCCGAACGCACTCTAGTGGTCTCGGGGTCAACGGCTCCCGATTCCTAACGTTCAGTGGGCCTCCTTGGCCGGCTTCCAACAAACCTGGAACCAAACATGCTGTCCATCAAAAGAGGACTGGATTTTAAAAATGTGGTACATATACATGATGGAATACTACACAGTCATAAAAAAGAACAAAATCATAAATTTTGCAGCAACCTGGATGGAACTAGAGTCTATAATACTGAGTGATCTCTCACAGAAACTAAGATCTGAGTATCACATGTTCTCACTCCTATAGTGGACCTTGAACATCTATCGTAATACTATAAGAAAAAGATTGACAGTGATGGGAGGTGGGATTAGCGGTAGTCAATATCTGTCTGGGGATGGGGAGAAACCCCTTATCAACCAGGGTGCCTGAACAATGCATATTTGTATACCTAAACCTTAACTGTACCCCACAATTTTAAAATAAAAAATATTGATTTAAAAAAAAATGTGCATTTATTCTTGCATGTTTAAACTTCAGTCACCTTTAAATTTCTCTCTCCATTTGATGCAATACACCTATTAATATGTTTTTTCCACTGCTCAAAACAGTTTTTGAATGCCTTTTAGTGCTTCTGCTGTTTTTTGTTTCACCTCGCAATATCAGCAAAATGTTTCCCTTTGAGAACATTTTTCATTCAGGGAAATTTATTTTTTAAAAAGTCTCTGGGGGCAAGATCAGGTGAATAGGGAGTGTGGGACACAGGAGTTATGCTGCATTTTGGTCAAAAACTGCTGAACATTCTGCATGATGTGGGTGCACTCGTGTATCACCCATCATGAAATGGGCAAAAATGCTGAAAGAATCTCAACAACAACAACAAAAAAAAGATCACGAAGCCAAACGCAGCCTCTCACGACGACCCTAGCTGGTACACTGATGTTGATGCGTTCCCAGAACACTTACTTAGCAGAAGAAGCCTGTACTACAAGGACCCACCCTCCAAAAAATAATTTTGATTGGGGGGGGCTCGTATGAAGTTTAGCATTAAAGGAAAGGTCACCAAGACAACTGGCATTATTTGTTCATATTTCTATGGTCACATCTACTTAATGTCAAGATAACTGTTTGAAAACTGAAAAATCCAATGTGGTTTTCTGCATAGTGGCAAGATCTCATTAGATTTATGTTACTTTTCTTCTGGATTGGTAAACATCTTGGTAATATACAGACACAACTGATCATAATAATATTTGCTCTAAGAAAGTAAGAAAATTGGGCCATTACCTTGCTAAGGTATGATGTGGCCATTTGCTCTTTGAGCTTTGGCCAGACCATGTTTTCTTAAGCTTTGGCCTCCTCCCCTACCTTGGTGAGGTGAATCACCTCTTTCTCTCTTTCTAATTCACTTTCTAAATAAACTATATTTTCTAATCTTAAAAAAAAAAGAAATTTGATTTGTTTTCACAACATTTGATTAAAACAAATGCTGCAATATGAATCAGAAGATTAAATACCTGCCACTTACAAATTGTATGGCCTGAGGATGGGAGTGTTCTGAAAGCCCCGCTAAGTCTTCTTTGCAGCTATAAAGATGTTGTGACAGTGATTTAATCAAAGAAAGATCTTTGAAAAGTACAAAGTGCTATAAAAATAATGGCACTGTTAAACACCCTCAGCTCAACTGAAAATTCAAAATAGCATGCGTTTTACCTTTTATATTGTAATAATAATATCCTAAACTAGGCTTTAAGCTCCATAAAAGAGATCAACATGTATCTGGCTCACCATTATTATCCCAGAGCTCAGCACAGTGTCTGATGCCTGTAGGCTATATCAGTCATGGCTCAACCCAAGAAGCAGAACTACAATGAGTGATAGAAGATAAAGAATCTGAGGCGAGGCACAGTGGCTCATGCCTGGAATCCCAACACTTTAGGAGGCCACGGTGGAAGAATCGCTTAGGCCTAGGAATTTAGGACCAACCTAGGCAACATGGCGAGATCTGTTCCTACAAAAAAAATCAGGTAAGTAAGTCAGGCATGTGTGATGGCACACAGCTATAGTCTGACTATTTAGGAGGCTGAGGCAGAAAGATCACCTGAGCCCAGGAGATTGATGTTGCAGTGAGCAGTTATGCTGCTGCATTCCAGCTTGGGCTACAGAGCGAGACCTTGACAGAAGAAGAAGGAGAAAGAGAAGAAGAGGAGGAGGAGAAGGAGGACAAGAACAAGAAGACTCAGAAGAGGAGGAGAAGGAGGAGGAGGAGGAGAACAACAACAACAGAAGGAAAAGTAGGAGAAAGAAGAGGACAAGGACGATGATGACAACAATGATAAAGGAGCTGAATGCTTCCTCTGCAACTGACGTGGGCCCTGAGATTGCTGTAGGTAAGCTGGAACAGTTGTTGGGAAGAATAGCTAAATGTACAGTCAGGGAGGGTGAGGAGAAACCTAAACTGGCGTCTGTCTCTCACCTCAACAATACAGGTGATCTGCAAGTGAAGCCGATGCCCGTTGACAGAGGACTAGACAAGCGGAGCAGACAATCCAGCAAGAGTGAGAGAAGCTGCAGACCCAGGCGCTGCCCACCTGACCGCCCAGGTGAGCCAACCAGATCAGGGACAACGTGTACAGGCTGCCTCCTTGACTGGCACTCTGCATCAAATCTCCTAGCACTGAAAAAAAAAAAAAGGCTGTGCTGCTTTTCTCACGAACTACCCTAACCCTGAAACTTGCAGGGAAGTGAATTCTAGAAAACATTTGGAGCTTCATGAAGATGACACAGTCACCTTCACTAAGGCCACCACATAGGCACTTAAAGCATTCTTCGTAAATATCTTTCAACATACAAACATAAATATTTTAAAGTAAAAGTGAGTATGTATGAGCTTCCTGTGAATATCTGGGGCAGAATCTACACACAGGGTTTAAGGGTCACCAAGCCCACAGGTTCTCTGCCTGAGGAGAGGAACCCGCTGCTCTGTCATTCCCGCTAGCATTCCCCAAAGCACAACTGGAGAGAAGCATCATTGGCAAAGGCGGTCAGGTGACAGAGTGGACAATCAGAAGATTTCATACATTTTAAAATACCCTTGAAATGAGAAGCAGGGAGGAAAAAACAATGGGGTTTCCACTTGCCATCTCAGCAGGGGAGTCAGGATCCACAGCTGTGGGTTTAAAGCTTAGTGTCAAGAACTCTGTCATTTCCCAAGTCTTACAACTTCCCTCATGTTGTTATTTTTTTTCTCATCCTAAGATGCATGCTTCTTTCACTAAGGCACATTGTTTTGGTGAAGAAATATGTTATAAATATTTAAGCATATTATGTTACATTTATCCACATAATGTTAATTTAGTAATATGCAGTATCCATGATTCTATTATGTATGAAAAGCATCACAGTTTCCAAAACCAAGATTTCCAAAATCTGTATAATGCTGTATGTAGGACTCACATAACCATCATCGGTGAACAAGCATTTTTCCAGTGTTCTTAGAGAACATTAACTTCTCTTCCTGTGGATGTGAGGAGCTCATGGAAAAAGTTTTAAAAAAAACACCAAGGAGTCCGTTGCAAGCCTGTGGGATGTGGATGAAAATGACATCTTCTTCCTCTGTAAGTTCCATTTGACGTCAGCAGTAGGACATTCTGGGCAACGAGGCTTTGCTATCACTCTGCCTTTTGCTCTGTCCCTGACAGCAACCAGGTTTGTAGCCATTGCTCAGCAATATGCAGGCCACGGAGTCCTACTCTCTAGGTGAGCTATTCCCAGGCGTAGTTCAGGTACAGTCCCTGCAGCGCTCTCCGTATGGCCATTACCTTCCTGAAGCTTCTACCTTCTAGCTCCTCCACAGTCTAAGAAATCTCACAGAGCCTGTCTTAAACAAAAACAATGATTAAAAAGGCATTTGGTTATGGAATCCTCTTTACAAATGAGAATTGCACTTGAAACCTAAAATATGCTTTTTATGACAAGCTGGTCTCTCTAGTGAATTTAATGCCATATACTATTCAGGGTAGCCAGTTGCCAGTGACCAAGGTATTTGTGGGTATCAATGAGATGACTGTGAGCATTTTTTGCTCAGAAAAGCAGTTATCCCATCACAAGGAGCCTATGGATGAATGAATTCACCTTACCTACTACAAGCTTTGAGACACAGTGACATAAGCCACTCTTAACTTAAAAATGGGTTAAAGTCTTCCAAATCAGTAAGTCAAGAGGAGAGATTTTCCACTAAAAACCATGATAAACGGTGGTCTTTTTCTCAGTCTGATCTAAAGTGTGAGTAAGGACACTCAGTTAGTTTCTGGAACAAAAATCATTCAGCATTCCAACCTGGTCTTGAGACCACATCTCCACCTACCAACATAGCTCTGGCAGAGAGAGCTAGTCCTCCCACCCCCCAAAACTGTGGCAAGGATTTACCCCAGGTTCAAGTTGTGCTCCCTAGTTGGCATTATGAACATCAGAAGGTTAGGAGACAGGGAACTCAGATGGGTTAGGATGGAAAGGTGGGGTTTTGTATACACAAAACAAGAGAATGAAAGGGGAGAAAGAGCCAGGATGACGACCTTTAGTCAGCAACAGTATGGAATTTAGCCTCTCACTTCCTCACATTGTTGGTCTTACCCTCTCTCTTGGCTTCTGATGTGACCGGCTTTAGGGTAATGATAAGGAAACACTAGGGTAAGAAAGGAGTAGCAGCCACTGGGCAATGTTTGGGGGTCCACGGAGTGCTAGGTCAGTCATCCTAAGGGTTCGTGTCCATAAAGTTCCCTTAGGGCAGTAGTCTTCAGCTTTTTGGCATCAGGGACCGGTTTTGTGGAAGACAATTTTTCCAAGGACGGTGGGTTGGGGGAATGTGTAGTTAAACATTAACTGCTAATGTTAGTTTGTATTTGCAGCCACGTCCCAGTGCTAGCATCACCTCCTCAGCTCCACCTCAGATTATCAGGCATTAGATTCTCATAAGGAATGTACAACCTAGAAACCTTGCATGTAGAGTTCACAATAGGGTTCTTGCTCCTATGAGAAACTAATGCTGCCACTGGTCTGACAGGAAGTGGAACTCAGGCGGTAATGCGAGTGATAGGGAGCAGCTGTAAATACAGATGATGCTTCACTTTCTTGCCTGCCACTTACCTCCTGCTGTGCAGCCCAGTTCCTAACAAGCCACAGACTGATAGCAGTCCATGGCCTAGGGACTGGGGACCCCTGACTGAGGGCACTTATTTTAAAAAATGCAGGTGGGACCCAAGTCATTAGCATAGGCAGCCCAAGAGATTCTGAAGCAGACCACAGTTTGAGAAAATATTACGATAAAAGGGAAAAGGAAAAGGGAAGAAATAAACTAGCTTTTATCAAATGCCTGTCCCCAATATTTTGAACTTGCACTTGAGTGGTGTAAATAAAATGCAACTTTACTTTTGTTGCTTACTTTCCCTTCTGAGATGTGCTCAGTGAGAAAGGCTTTTCTCTGTTTCAAGTGGGGGAGTGAGGCTGATTTTTCCCACTGCCAGGCAGCTTCCACCAGCAAAACTCTACAGTTTGTGAACCTAGCTTGGGCTTACCACACTCCTCAAACCCAAATAGGTATGCAAATCACCTGGTGATCTTGTTAAAATGTAAGTGATCCAGCAGATCAGGGCAGGGCTTGAGTTTCAGCATTTCTGACAAGTTCCCAAGACCACACTTTGAGCAGCAGGAGGCTAGAGGATAGAGAGAGAAGAGATGAAAGAGTATGAGAAATTCCTATTTGGACTAGTAGGATTGTGAGTAGTCTCTGAGCCTTCAGGACCTGGCAGGTGCTTAAAGCAAACTATCTCGTAGGGGTGTTCGCTGTCTCTTCAGAAGTTTGCATCTCTGGGGCACTCTGACGGGCAGTACCCTGACCAGTCCTATGCATCTCTCTTCTGGATTATCGCTTGATTTTCCTTCACCAACCCTTGAGAACCTCAGATCTGACTAAAATTCTTTCTCTCTAGACACACACACACACACACACACACACACACACACACACACACACACAATCTCCCTCCCTGCCTCTCCCTCTCCCTTCCTCCTCTGTCTCTTTCTCTGTCTCCCACTCTCTCTCCCCTTCTCCCTCTCTCCCCCTCACCTTCTCCCTCTCTCTCTCCCCTTCTCCCTCTCTCCCTCTCACCTCCTCCCTCTCTCTCCCCCCTCTGTCCTTCCCTCTCTCTCTCCTGCTCTCCCTCTCTGTCTCTCCTTCCCCAATCTTCCTTCTCTCTCTCTCTCTTTCTCCCTCCCTCTCTCTGCCTCCCCCTTTCCCTCCCCCTCTCACTTTCTCCCTCTCCCTCCCCCTTCCCTCTTCCCCTGTGGTACATGAAAAACTCACACAACCTTTTCTTGCTAAAATTTGGGGGTGAAGGTTAATCCCTCAGCAATAGAAACTCCCCTGGCTATGCTGCCAAAGAAAGCAGTTAGCCAATCCATCTCCGTCCACTAAACTAGCTGCAGAGGTCACACGCTGAGCTCTCTGAGTCATCCGCTTAAAGTCTCTCTCTCGGGTCTTGAAGTTATGGTGCTATAATCCTCACACTCCCCTTCTTCTAGGAGAGTAGCAAAGAGCCAGGGCTCAGAACACAGCTTCCTCCAAAGATGCCTGCTTCAATAGGTCACTCTGTTATTTGGTGGCAGATGAATGAAAAATGCCATTTTTTAAAAGCAAAGAGATAATCAATATATAATTGAGGATAGTGAGGGCCAGAGGTTTAACTTCAATAATGTTGAAAATATTATCATTCTTAGGTGGGGAGTTTTAATAAATGCTTGTTTTATTATCATGCCTTGTGATCTGTATTTATATTTATCTTTTTTAAAACATTAATTTTATTTTATTTTAGATTCAAAGGTACATGCAAATATTTGTTACATAAGTATATAGCATGGATGGTGAGGTTTAGGATGGTGATGACTCCCTGGGCGAACATGGCACTTGATGGGTGGTCAGGCAGCCCTTGTTACCCCCTGCTCCCTCCCCCTTTTAATAGCACCCAGTGTCTATTGTTCCCATCCTTTTGCCTGTTTTTTGTTTTGTTTTGTTTTGTTTTTGAGTTAGAGTCTCACTCTGTCACCCAGACTGGAGAGCAGTGGCACACTCCCAGCCACCACAGCCTCGACCTGCTGGGCTCAGGTAAACAATCCTTCCACCTCAGCCTTCCAAGCAGCTGGAACTACAGGCACGTACCACCATGCCCCCATCTAATTTTTTTATTTACTGTAGAGATGAGGTCTCACCAAGTTGCCCAGACTTGTCTTGAACTCGTGGGCTCAGGCAATTCTCCCACCTCGACCTCCCAAAGTGCTGAGATTATAGGTGTGAGCCACCCCGCCGGCCTGCCTGTATTTTTATCTTTTAATCATTGCATGATAAAAAGAAATTTTAAGCATATAAGCGATAAGTTATCAGTTGCTATGTAACAAACCACCCTAACACTTAATGGCTCAAACAATGATTTGTTAGTGCTCTGATTTTTTTCAGTTGGCAAGGAAGTTCTTCTACTCCCTGTGGTTCATTCTGCAGGTGGAGGGGCTGGGCTTGCGTATCCAGAGATAATGATGCTGGCTCTCAAGGGGTACTTCGGGTCTCTGCCACATGTCTTTCTACATGATTTCTGGTCCTCAAAGGTTTTTCCTCGTGACCTTCCTTTTTAGCAGGACACTTTTTTATGACATGGCAGTCAGGGTCCAAGAGAGCAAAAGCAAACACTGCCAAAGTCCTTAATGGCAAAGCCTAGAATCGGCAGAGCTTCACTTCTGGCACATTCTATTGGTTAAAGCCTGTCACAAAACCAGTTATGATTCAGGGAAAGAGAAATAAAATGCACCTCTTCATAGAAAAAAAAAGCAGTGTGTGCATAAAGGAAGGAGAGGTTGAGGATTTGACAGTTATCGTTGAAGAGTATCTACTTCAGTGCATGATAAGAAAATAAGCACTTATGTGAATTCCTCACATAAGAAGATACTTCATTAAGCCATGGGATATTTCGTCCATTAAAAAAAAACAACCGTGATCTGGGTTATAGAAACTGATCTGTAGACATGAATCTCAACTTAAGAGATTTTGAATAATTCCATCTGTTCAGATTATCATCACTCATACAGATTTCTGTAAGGTATAAGCTCTCCCATGCTAGCATCCACAAAGAAAGTTTCATGGAAAATAAAAAGAGGATTATAATTCAGAGAGGAGGAACATGTGTAAAGACAGGTTGTGGTGTCATCAGATTATTGGTGCCCAGCAAACTTAACAGCCCCCACAATAAATAATTGTAAGGAGGCATGTTTGATTACAAAGCTATTTGCAAAAATGAAAATTAAACAATTGCTCATTTTAATAGATGTCAACTTAGAAAGTGCAAACTCACCATTGTTCTTTCCTAAACCAGTTTTTGTTTTTTTGCTTTTTTCATTTTACTGCCCTACATCTGTTCATAAAATCTCATTTCCCCCATCAGCATCAGGGAAGCCCAGATTCTGTGAATGTGGTGACAGCACTTCCTTTCTTCCTCTCATCAATTCTTCCTCCATTGTATTTCTCCCCCTCATCCCTTCTCTTCAGCTGTATCCTCAGTGTAGCTGTGATTTCCATAGCATTCAAAGTGATGACAGTTTCCTCCTGTCTCTAATTTCATGCTCACTTCCAACCCAGCACACCTGAGCAGTGCCATTCCAAAAATGCTTCTTCACCCTTCCAAGTTCCCACTTAAAAATTCCAGTGATTCTTTACTCTCTCTACCGCCCCGGCGGGAGCTGGAAAAATAGTTTTCACAAGCTGCTAAGGGAATTTTTTTCATAAATTAGATGCCTCTTTTTGGAAATTGTCACTACATGGCTGCCTTGTTCTTGTTTTCTCTCCCCTTGAAACATACACATGCACTCAAGAAAAGGATCACAATTGCTGCTAAGTGTGTCACTTTTTGTGTGTGTGCTGGGATAGGAAAAAAAGACTGAGAACTACTGGACTATAAAATAAAGTCCAAATTGCTTGTCAGGTACTTGAACTCATATCTTATCTATTTATCTTAATGCTTTCCCCCTCAGCCTTGGCTGAAAACCAATTACTACTAGAAACAGGATGAAAACACTTAGGGAAACTCAGTCCCCACTATCACGAAGCTTACAGAAAAAATGGGAGAGAAAAACACAAACAAATAAACTTAGAACCATTCGGAAGAAAACCAGCATGCTCAAGGCAATGAGAGAATGCAGACTCCTGGTTCCAGAGTTGAAAGGAGAATGCTGGGCACCATGGCTCACACCTGTAAACCCAGCACTATGGGAGGCAGGAACAAGAGGACTGCCTGAGCCCAGGGTGTCAAGACCAGCCTGGGCAACCTGGCAAGACCTCATCTCTACAGTAAATCGACAAAATTGGCCAGCTGTGGTGGCGCATGCCTGTAGTTCCAGCTACTTGGAAGGCTGAAGCAAAAGGATCACCTGAGCCCAGCAGGTCAAGGCTGTAGTGGCCGTGAGCATGCCACTGTACTCCAGACTGGGTGACAGAGTGAGACTGCGATGAAAGAAAGAGAGAGCGCTTCTTCCCCCTCAGTCATCCTGCACTAAAAAGCAGAGTTTCTCTATTTGGGTGTCATATAATAACTTCCTCTATGGAAATGTACAAGCAACTGTTTATTCTCTTATTGCTAGGCTCACCTCATGCCAAACAAGGGTGTGGGCCAAACAGCAGGCTGAAGATCCAAGACAACATAACAATTTTCTGACAGATCCTGAAAACAAGTAAGATATATTCGGGTAGATTTTGCTAACCACCCAAAGTGTCTAAAATGAGAAAGAAAACAAAACAAAACAAAAAAAGAAGAGACTGTGGGTATGTGTTATTCATTCTTACTTTGTAGGTGGTCCTGTTTGTCAGCTATTTTTATTAATAATGAGCAAAATAGAAAAACAGCATGAGTCACAAGTAGAAGATGCCTATTTATGGTCTCTGGCTAAGTAACGGAAGATGACGAAGAAAGTAAGGAGCAAGGACTGATTCTCTGGAAACCCAGTAAGGATTGACTCACACAAGGCATGGATGGTAGCCTCCCTTACTTCCAGCAGGGGGAGTCTGCCCTGCGCAAGCACGTCAGCTTTTGGTATGATCCTGGCAAGGAACCTGGGCCTGCCAGACCGAAAGAACGTAGGCTTGGGGTCCCCAAAAAGCTACCTTTGACTCAGTTCCATCACTTTCTAGCGATATCCACCTCAGGTTCCTATTCTGTGAAACTTCTTTCCTCTGTAAAAAGGGAAAGATAAAATCTTTCTGACAGACAGCTTGGTGAAAATTAAGAGATGTGTGAACAGACCAGTTCACTGTGGACAATCAATAAACTGTAGCTATTACTTTTGTCAACACTAAGTCAAGGTCACTACTATTTAACCCATAACCACATGCCCCAATGAAAAAGCACCAATGAGACCACTAGTGTTAGCAAATCTATCCAGCAACGCAAGAAACCAGCAAAACTCACACACTGTAGGATGATAGGCAAAGACACGAACTTCTTTAAGTTTGTTCTTTATATACGTGGGGATAATAACATCAAACTTCTAAGGATTAAGAGAAATTATTTTAGAGTTTAGGTCAGATCAGTAACTGGCACATAAGAGGCACTCAATAAATGGCATATGGTATTGTTACCATATTCCGTTCACAAATTGTAAAAAGTAAGGAGTAAAGATTGACACTGCTCTTTTTCAGATTTTGAATTTCCAAACATCCTCCCTACCAAATGATGTTACAGATGAAATTAAGACCCTGCCTTTGAATTTCAGTTTTCAGATCTTCTTTTGCTTTTCCATACCTTATTTTCCTTTGCAAAGGAGGCATTAATGTTTTTACAAAGAGTCCTACTGGTTTACCTATTTTATAATGTGCCATTGAAAGTTAATTAATTATAAAGGCCTTTGGGTGGGGAGATGGTAGCATGAGCATAAATAAATTACGTCATTATCATTTTCTTCAAAGACAACCCTGGTTAAAGCTTTCAGTCATGTGCAAGTGACTAAAAATGACATAATATGTATTTTGGCCATCAGTCCTTCTTACTCTGGTTCAACTCCCTCAGATTCCAGAAGAAATGGGTCAATTAAGGTGCCTCCTCTAAGGGACTTCAGAGTCATTTCACCTTCACAGGTCTTTGGAATAAACTAAATCATGTGGAAGGTGTAACACTTGAGGATGAGGCATATTTCCTGCAAATATATAAGCAAATAGTAGCCAAACACTTTAGTCTACAAATTATTGGGAGGCACATAAGAAGAGAGATATTTGGTGTTTAAGCAACTACAGTTTGGTTTCTTATTTTATACTTTCGTTTGGAGGGCAGACTGCATTGAGTCAACACGAACATGAATTCAGCTGAAGGGAGTCTGGGATGCTTGCTGTGGGCCCATAAACATTTTTAAAAACATCATTCAGCCTTGACTCAGCCTTTATGGAGAGCCCACTCAGCCCCATGCACAGAGTTAGGCACTGTGACAGGGCTGATTAAAACAGGCCCTTATTTTTCCCTGTTGTTAAATGTCCAGAGTATCGCCTGGTGCTGTTTTGCCAAGCTTCAAGGCTGATGCTTTCTCCCTGACTTGTCGTTCTACCCTCCAACTGATAATATGAAAAATCAAGTCTCTCTCTACAGTAGCCATTCGTTAGATCATTGCTCTCTTTCCTTTGTTGTCTTGATGGAAACACAACCAATCTATATCTTTCTGACCAAAATAACATGTCTTCCCTAACATCAGTGCTTTTTTCTTTTTTAACTTAGCTTGAGCTAAGCACACAAGGCCCTCAACTGAACCTGTATTAGGCACAGAGCCTGGTGCATAAAAGGTCCTTAAAAAGCATTTGCTTGATTAAATTTAGACTTTAATTGTGTTATACAGAAGAGCACTATTTCACCATCACAGATGTGGATTTGGTTATGTACTTTAAAAAGCATCAGGTAAAACAATGAATAGACCCTCCTTGCAAGAGTCCTCACATCCTCAAGGTAAAACCAAAAACAAACAGCACAGCCAGGACTGTGGACCCAGACTGCCTGATGTGGGCTTAACTGGGTCACTCACCAGCCATTACAACAGTAGGCAAACTGCTTAATCTCCCGGAATGTCTCCTTCCTAGTCTGAACATTGAGTACCATAACCCCAACCTCACGAGGTTATTTCGCAGATTAAACAACCTCATGAACGTAAAGCGCATGGCATACATTAGACATTTAACAAAATGATCGTTTCCCTTTTTTCTTCTCCCCTAGCAAAACCTGAACTTTGCAGTGACGTTTGCCAAAGAAGGAAAAGGCCCCCAGAGTCGCTTTGCTGCTGCAAGGACTGCAGACGCTCACGTTCGCCCACGCACTTGAGAAGCGTCAGGCACCTTCCAAGCTCCAAGGGAAATTAAACGCTGTTCCCCTGCCACCCACTGTACCCGCGAGGGCCCCGAAGCACATTAAAATACATTAGGGCAATAACTTAAGCCGAAAATCGGACCGGCAGGGAAAGCACCAGGCCCCAACCCTCGGCGGCCTAGCCCGCTTCTGGGCGCAGCAGCGTGGCGCCCCCGGCCGCCTGACGTCAGAGCCACGTGTTGTTTTCTGCCCCCGCCTCGGTGAGAAGGAAGGGGCGGGGGGGAGCGCGGCGCCCCGGGCGCAGCATGAAAGCCTGATGGGGCCCCCTCGTGGCCAACAGCCGTCATAGGTCTCTCGGCAAAAATAAAGCCTGGGGCCTCGGGAAAAATACGCGGGCTTCCTTCTCTCCTCAGTGATCAGGCTTTTCTGGGTTTTTTGGATTTTTTTCTCGGAAGTGAGTGGTAAGAAAATAGTCACTTTGTCACAAGACTGTCACGGGGTCTCAAGTTTAGGAATTGGAGTTTTATGTGGCACGGACATCAAAATGATGGCCTCGCCTTGGAGGATGTGCTTTGTAATCCTCACCAGGACGGCAGAAGGCAGGAGCAGGCTGAAAACTGACAAGCCCTGCTTGTCATGAGAAGACCTGTCTATGTGACTGTGTACAAGGGCCCACTTAGATCCATTCCCAGAGACATAGAATAATAAGTCAAGGTTGTCCTGATCATAAACAAATGTCAGACTGCTGTAGCCGGTGGCTGCTTCCTGAGTCCTTACTTCCCAAACCCTAGTGAAAATAAGCAATAAAGTTATATCATGCCGGCAAGCAAATAATAAATGATTCAGCCTACACTCCAGGCATGTCTGGAGAATAGATATGGACCCAGCAGGGATTTACGAACACAAAGTACCGAGACACTCCTGGGTAGGAACTTTTCCATTGCGCAGAATACAAGTTTGTTTCAAAGAAGAGTGGTGAGGGTGATTTGGAAAACAATGGAGTTCTGGCCACTCGGGTTAGTCTTTAACTCAACCCTCCAGGCCTCAGTTCTGTCCTTGCAATGATAAGGCTTAAAGCTAATTCCTCCTTTAGCAATTAGAGAAGAGAGTGCACCAAGTATGACATCCACTAAAAGATGAGGCGCCAGCAGCTTCAGCATCCTAGGCATAGTCATTAAAGGCCCACCTATAGAAAATTGAACCCATGATGTTGTCATATTAAATAATCAGGGGGCATCAGCCTGAGACTGTCTTACACTTTTTCTTTCTTTCTTTTTTTGAGTTGGGGTCTCACTCTGTCGCCCGGAGTGAAGTGGCAGAATCACCACTCACTGAAGCCTTGACCTCCTACACTCAGGCAATCCTTCTACTTCAGCCTCCCAAGTAGCTGGGACCACAGGCACACACCACTACACCTGGCGAATGTTCTTGATTTTTTGGTAGAGACAAGGTCCTACAACATTGCCCAGACTGGTCTTGAACTCGGGGCTCAAGTGATCTTCCTGACTTGGTCTCCCAAAGTGCTGGGATTACAAATGCGAGCCACCGCACACTCTGCCTCTCTTATACTTTGAGTTCCTACTTAACAAACCACATCCAAACCTAGTACATAAACAAACCAAAACTTAATTTTGGAGTACATTTTCTTGTTACAAGTAGCCAGATTTCAGCCAATCACAGAGAATCTTTAAGCCAATCACAGATAGCTGACTGATCATATCATGCCCAGATAAGGCAAATGCTTAGCTGCAGCCAATCAAATGATTTTTGTACTCTTCTTCCATATTCACCCCATAAAAGCTTGTGGCTCACACTCCTGGGTGGGGCTCCCTAAACCTCTTCTGGCTCTCAGTACAGCCAAACATATGAATTGTTCTTTGCTCAAACAAAGCCTGTTGAATGTATTGGTCTGAAGTTTTTCTTTTTTTTTTTTTTTGAGTTGGAGTCTCACTCTGTCACCCAGACTGGAGTGCAGTAGCCGCTCCCAACCACCGCAGCCTCAACCTGCTGGGCTCTGGTGATCCTTCCGCCTCAGCCTTCCAAGTAGCTGGAACTACAGGCGCATGCTACCACACCCGGCTAATTTTTTTTTTTATTTGTTGTAGAGATGAGGTCTCACCAAGTTGCCCAGGCAGGACTTGAACCCGCGGGCTCAGGCAATCCACTCACCTCAGCCTCCCAAGGCATGGGATTACAGGCTGAGCCACCGAGCCTGGCTGAAGTTTTTCTTTAACAGTATCTCTGGCTTCCCCTGCTGACTATCATGCCTTAGTGATCACTGTAAGAAAGGCTGTCACTTTTGGCATCAGCAGTGACAGGAAACATCACCCCCAGATAGTCAGAACAGAAAAAAAAAAAGGCCGACAGCACAGATGCCTAAGGACTAGTGATTCTAACTAGCATGCTTTTGTAGTGGGTTCAATGAGTGTTCCCCAAAAAGATATGTCTACGTCCAACCCCCATGATCTTATTTAGAAAAAGGGCTTTTGCAGCTGTCATTAACTTAAGGCTCTTGAGATTAGATCATCCTAGACACCAGGTGAGCCTTAAATCCAATGACAGATGGCCTTATAAAAGACACAGAGGTGAGATATGGAAAGATTAGAGATGAGCGTCATATAAAGGCAGGCAGAGATTGGAATTATGCAGCCACAAATCAAGGAATGCCTGGAGACACCAGAAGCTGGAAGAGGCAAGAAAGGATTCTTTCGCAGAGTCTTTGGAGGGAACACAGGCCTGCCTATACACCTCAATTTCAGATTTCTGGCCACCAGAACGGTAAAAGAATAAACTTCTGTTGTTTCCAGCCACCCAGTTTATGATAAATTTTTAAGGCAGCTTCAGGAAATTAATTCATTTGCAAAAAAAAAATTGACTAAGCATATTCTTCATGCCAAAGACCAGGCCAGGTACCAGTGATACAGCAGCAAACAAAACAAAGACCTTGCTCTCATATAACTTATTTTACAAAGAGGAAAGAGATTATACACTGGTGACTAAACAAACAAGAAAAGTTTTGAGAGTGAAAAATCCTACAGATAAATATGTCAAACATGGCCATGTGGTAAAGACTAATTGAGGAGTGTAACTCTAGACAGGGTAATTAGGAAAGATCTCTGAGTAGGTGACATTTTAGCTGATTCCATCCAGAAATGTTCAGAAAAATTGGGGAAGAATCCTAGGGGCATTGGACTTTCTCAAGAAGTCAGGGTAGAGCCAGAAAAATGCATTTTATAACTATTACTGTGCCCTTTTTAGGATCCCAAAATTGTTTTTCAAACTGTACTTCTTGGAACCCTAAGGTATTCCACTAAAACTCATGCAGGAACCCCCCACTGAAGGAAGATTGGAGGAGACTCAGGCAGGGCTCTTTGTCTCTGACGTCTCTGATAATTAAGCAGTTATATGCTTCCAACTTTCTATATTACAGTTTCCAAGCAAGTTTTTATGTAAGAAGGTGTTCCCCAGCTGACAGAGAATTTGAAAATGTCTGCCCCAAGTTGGTGTAGCTTAGGAACCATGAAATTATACAATGTAGACTGTGTTTTATCCAGGGCTTTCTATGTTTCAAAGTATAATCATGACTTCACCAAGATCTACACAGAGTAAGTCAAGGACATAGAACTCCTCCCGGAGTCTGCTTTCCCTGTAATTGAGATCCACTCCTTCAAAATATCCTGTTTTCTTCTCAGGAAAGGAGGCTTTACTAAACTGAAAGACATACATTGATTATCTGAATTATTATTGTTTAACCCATCGTTCAATAGTTCAGGTTTTCACACTTTGTGTAAATATTTTCTGAGCTTCCTCCCCTGTGTAAAATGCTTCAGTTGCTTCACAGTCGTGCTAAAATAAAGTTAAGAAGGCAACCAAATAGAATTTCCCATCAGCTGACAATCTTCTCCACCCTACAACCATTGACCAAAACAAAATCAACAACAACAACAAACAGTGGCAGTAGAGTACACTCAAATTGAAAAGCTCTATGGATTGAGATGGACAAATTCTAGACTCCTGAAACCCCAAGGTTGTCAGTTAGGATTAGATTGTCTGTAACAGAAAACCCAAATAACAGCAGCATAAACGAGAGAGAATGATTTTTTCATTTCTGTCCCCAAGAAGTCTGTATAGTCGGGCCAAATCTACCATACGACTCTATGGTGCTAGGGACCCAGCTTCCTTTCATCTTGTGGCTATGCCATGCACAGAGCTTCTACTGCAAGATCACCTCGTGTTTCTAAATGGTTGCTTGAGTCTCAACTACGTAATTCACATTTCTACCAACAGAACGGATGAAGTGGGGCAAAGGGACATGTCTACTCACTCTAAAGACACTCCCTGGAAACTGTAATCTGGACTTCTACTTACACCCCAAACTTAGCCATGTGGCCAAACTCAGCCCCAAGAAAGCTGAGAAATGTAGTCTTTTATCCAAGTAGTCACGTGCCAGTTTAAAGTTAGGGGTCTTGTTACACCCCATTGACCTCCACAACCTCGTCTCACCCTGTGCTCGTCCCCGCTCCCTGAGCTCTGCCACACTGTCCTGCTCCCAGTGCCCTGAACAGCCTGGGCTCCCTTCCAATGTATATGCTCCTCTCTTGTCTGGGCCACTCCTCTCCCACTGCCAACCCTCCGTATCCATTTAAGTTCTGGTTATCCTTCAGATCCAAATCAAGAGAACACCTCCTGAGAAAAGCTTCCCTTTACCTCAAACCAGGCGGAACGCCCCACTATACAAACTCAAAGGAACATATCCTTGTTTGTAGCACTTATCACTGTTATAGTTTGATTCTTACTTGTGTGGTGATTTGATTAACGGTTATCTCCTCCTCCAGGCAGTCAGACAGTTTGTCTGTCACTCACTGCTGTATCTCTAGCACCTTGCTTGATACCTGGTGTTTAGAAGGTGCTCACTGAATGTGAGTTAAGCAAGTTAATATCATTTAAATTTCTGCTTCACAAACATGGTGCAAAGTTCTGTAAAAAAAATTGTGGTCCCAGTTACTCAGAAGGCTGAAGTGGGAGGATCACCTGAGCCAAGGAGGTCAAGGCTGTAGTGAGCTGTGATCGATCATGCCACCACTCTCCAGCCTGGACAACAGAGTGAGACACCAACTCAAAAACAATTTATTTGTAATAAATACATGTATGACTAATTAAAACTTTTTTCCTTTACAGCTGCCTAAGTTATAATTTTACACAAAACAAAAATATTGATATTTTCTTCTCCATAATCTGGAAAGTCTGAAGGTGGTTGGGGAGGAGGCCAGTGGAGCAGGGTTACTTTTATGAGTGAACTTGGGGGTGAGGCCGTGGGGGAGGTGGGTTTATTTTTGTTTTTCATCGCTCCAACATCTCCAGGCCCAAGTTGTTTTCTCATCCACTCCCACACTCATTTGTAGGTAGGCTATAAATCTTTACATAAAGACACCCTTGAATACATTTCTTGAATATACTCTTAGAGCAGGAGGCTTGCTTTAATATTTCAGCCAGTCTGATCTAATTCTGACAGGAGAGACAACAATATCTTTCCTTTAACTTGAATAGCCCCCATCAGCAGCTTTATGAAAAACCCCCTTGTGTACCATCCACCAGCACTCCCTGTCAAGGAGCAGTGGAGGGATTGGGCCTTGTTCAGGGAATCCAGCCCCACAACTCCCAGCACTGATCTTTTACTAGACTTTAGTCCCATCTTTCCGTATTCCCTTTGTGTAGAACTAGCCATGGATAAAAAAGTGGCCATCAAGAGCTGACTACATTGGTGGTGTCTTCCAAATATGCCCTCCTACACGACTCCTTTGTCAAGTTACCTTGGGTACCAACGTCCTTAAGAATGATGAAATACGTATTGAGTACTTACTACATGCCATGCAGAGCCATCACAATAAAGCATGAAGGAACAGCAGGTTAATCTGACAGTATACAACCAAACATACAAGAGTACCCTGTATTTGAGACTCACTGTATCTGGCTAGTACAGTCTGTGTATAGAAATAGTACACAATTTTCTACCCACAAATTGGTTAGCACAACTCATATCACATTTACCTGAGCTCTTCCCCTCACAAATTCAAATCTTGACATGTTCATCACGGATACCCTTCCTCCTCACTTGAGTTTCAGATTATTAATTCAAGCTACATTCTTGGGTTCTTTCTGATTTATTTCTTAGGAGTCTTACGATTGTTGGGTAAGAATTGAATACGTCGATAAGCACGAACAGCCTGTGTGCTGCCCACCTGACTTTTAGACTTTGTCCATAGTATAAGTCCAGGAACAAGAAGTGAAACTATTAGTATAGAAAATGATTTTTCTGCCCATATATACCATATTTATAAAACCCTCCCCATGATTTATCTTGCCTCCAGGCCTCTACACATTCTGTCCTCTCTGTCTGAAATTCACAGCCTCCTTCTGTCTAGCAAATTCTGAATCATCGATCACATTTCAGCTTTCACATCTCTCTAAATCCAGGTATCTAATCAGTGTTCCTATTACAGATCATGTTTCATACCATGTTCTAAAAAGGCTATAAATTTGTCTGCAATTCCCAATGGATGATAAGCTTTTAAATAGTAAGGATGTGTATCTTCTATTTGTTTGTTTTTTGCATCAAAAACAGGAAAAATAAATATTTATCTATATATTAATAAATGACCAGGCATGGTGGCTTATACTTGTGATTCCAGCACTTTGGGAGGCCGAGGCAGGAGATTTGCTTGAACACAGTAGTTTGAGACCAGCCTGGGTAACATAGCGAGAATCTGTCCCTAAAAAAAAAAAATCATCAAAAAATTAGCCAGGTGTGATGGCATATGCCTGTAGACCCAGCTACTCAGGAGGTTGAGGCAGGAGGATTGCTTAAGCCCAGGAGGCCAAAGCTGCTGTGAGCCATGATCATGCCACTGCACTCCAGCCTAAGTGACAAAGTGGGATTCTTACTCAAAAAAAAAAAAATTAAAATGAACATTTGTATACTTAACCCTGAATTGTACCTCACATCTTTAAAATAAAACATTTAAAAGAAATAAATAAAATAAAAATAAATAAATGCAATCATTGAGTATCACAGCCCGAGGCAAGGATCAGGGAGATATGCTTTCAACACCCCTTAATGTCCTGTTGTAAGTTGTCCAATTCTCAAACGTAGGCCACAGATTCTTCTGCTGTTGCAGAAGCAATAACTACACAGCCATGGAAATATAAACAATACCTTCAACTACCCCTGCCCCAAAATAAATCAACACTTCAGGATTCCTTGCCATATAATATATCCTTGATAAGTAATGTGTCGGAGAGATTGGTAAGATTATGGTAGACCACTTAATGTGTGAATTTATCTAAATCTGTAAATAGATTGATCCTGTTTCTTAGCTGCTCAAAACTTTCCATGGTCCTCTAATATCTGTAGAAAATACTCCATATTTCTGAGGTTGATATTCAAGGCTAACCACACTCTTGCACCTTTCCAGCTCTTTCTTCCAATTCATTGCATAACCTGTGTTCCAAGCAGAGCAATCTGTTATTCCCCACACAAGCCCAATAGGTACAAACTTTTGGGTCATACGATAATGCCCAACCCTCAAAGAGTCCTTACTACATGCCAGGACTTCTTCTAAGTGTGTTACCCATGTTGACTCCTCTCATCTTTACAACACTGCTAGGTGGCTACTCCTACTGTCTCTACTTTGGAGATAAGGAACCTGTGGCACCTTGCTCAAGGTCAAAGAGTATGCAGCAAGTCCTGGCTGTGATTCCAGGTAAGTCTGGCTCTAGAACCATGCTCTGATGTTGTTCCTTGCTTCTCTATCCTCCTCCTTCTGCCCGTCTTCACTCTGCTGCGTTTCTGTGTTTCTAAATCCTATCAACACCCTTCAAGTCTCAACGCAAATGACACTTCTCGATGAAAATTTTCTTTTTTCTTTCTTTTTTTTTCTGAGTCAGAATTTCACTCTGTCATCCAGGCTGGAGTGCAGTGTCACACTGCTCACAGTCTCCGCAGTCTCAACCTGCTGGACTCAGGACCCTTCCAAGTAGCTGGAACTACAGGTGCACGCCACCACATCTGGCTAGTTTTTTTGGTCTACTGTAGGATGAGGTCTCGCCAAGTTGCCAAGGCTGGTCTCAAACCTCTGGGATCAGGCAATTCTCTCACCTCCCCATCCCAAAGTGCTGGGATTACAGGTATGAGCAACCTGCCCTGCCACAGTGAAGACTTTCTTAATACTTCACCCTCTATCTTCCCTGCTTCCCCTGAAATCCCCTAACCTCTTACCAATTATTTAGCTTCCAATGTGACTGACTTTCTAACTTGTCTGTAGTTCTATATATTTGATATATTTGCCTTTACCTCAAGTTGGAACCTTATTTTATACATAAGTAGTACACATAATTGGTAATTACAAGTATGTAATTTTTTTTTTTTTTGGAAATTGGAGAAAGAAAAGAGGCAATCAATGAAAAAAGAATGCAATCAATGAAAAAAGATGACAAATGAGTTATCCTCTGATATTTTATTAATGTTTTATTATTAATATTTTATTAATATTTTGAAATACCATTTCAAAGCCAGTGAACACATTTATCTATGTAAAATGAATTATAATAAATTGAGAAAACTATCTAAGGCTTTCCTTCTCCAAGTGTCTATACCATTTTCTCCCCAATCACCATCACCCCTTTGTTTTTCTGGCAAACATTTACTAATCCTTCATGACTGAGCTTAAATGTTACTTCCTCCATGAAACTTTCCCTGATGCTCCCTAACTAATAAGCCCAGACATGACCATGATCTTCCTCTTCTGTACCATCCAGGGCATTCCTGTCCAATTGCATCACTGTATTGATTGTATGTGCTTGACTTCCCATTAGACTGGGAGTAGAGAGCCATGAACATCATCATTATGTGGCTGGAGAAATTGGCAGAGTAATCTTCCCTCCATACTCACAACCCCCAATCAGAAGAAACCTCACTGCTAAATGCAGAATTTACCTAGGCTGTACCATCTCAGCATAACAAAAACCTGCCATTCTCCACTACTCCAGTAGTTATGGACTCCTAGGGCTGATCAGGGAAGGTTCTTCACTAACGGAGAAAATGTTCTTCCCACAGTTATCAGTTTAGACCTTACCTTTTCTGAGAATAATATTACTGCTTGTTTTTAGAAGGTGTTGTTGACATTTTAGTTTGGTCAGTCCTATGGGTTGAATGTTTCCTCCAAAACTCATGTTGAATTCTAATTGCCATTGTAATCCTATTAAGAGGGGCCACCCTCATAGGTTTGGTGTCCTTGTAAAAGGGTAAGTCCAGTTCCCTCTTCCGCTCTGTTGCCCTTCTACCTCCTGCTATAGAATAACATAGCAAGAAGGTCCTCACCAGATGCTGGCCCCTCAATCTTGAACTTCCCAGTCTCCAGAACTGTTCATTATAAATCCCCAGTCTGAAGTCCAAGCCACACCACCACACAATATTTCTATGTAATAAACCTGCACATGTGCCTCCAAAACAAGACAGAAATTTTTTTAAAAACACAGTAAATACAAAGAAATTAAATTTACCATTCAGAAAAAATAAATAAATAAAATGCTGGACCAGCCAAGACTGAGAAGTTCCTGGTGACCATAATTGAGATTCTCACAGTCTTCCTGCCAAGGCTGCTCCAGGTCAGACAACATGTACTAGGAGGTTCACAGGCCATTTGAGTTTATATTTTTTCCTCTTTACTACTCTTGATTTTCACTCTTCCAAACATACCAGGATCTTATTCTTGCCTTGTTCAACAGTAAAATTTCTTTCCTCACACTGTTTAGAGTTCCCTCTTCGGTCAGTGAAAAACCCAACCCCTTCCCAGCATGTAAGGCACTGACCAGCAGGCAGCTTGGCTTGTCCTGGTGAGAGGGGGCAGGACCTGTTGCCCTTCTGAAGGAGGCCCACACCCACATCTGTTAAACTGCAAGATGTTTTCAGTGACAGGACACCTTTCAAAAGCTGAGTGTCTTTCCATATCTCATCTGGGATGAGGTGGAGGAAGAAAAGTCACTGATGTTTATGCATGCCCCGCCAGGGACAGACATTGGACTAGGTGCCCACAAGATACCAGCTCTCAGCAATCCAACAAGCATTTTGCAGAGCAGGAAACCGAAATTCTCCTGAGACACAGCTAGGAAGCTGAAGATCGAGGGGTCAATTCTAGATACCTGGCCCCAGCATCCAAGTCCTTTTCACTTGAACACATTGCAGAGGCTTTAACCCCTCTATCCCTACCCCTACCCCTTAGAAGGGAACTTGTTCCCCAACCACTGATTCATGAAAAAACTCATAAACTCATGATTTGTAAAAAATAAAATAAAATTTTTAAAAATAGCCAGGTATGATGGCTCATTCCTGTAATCCAAGCACTTTGTGGGTGGAGGCAAGAGGACTGCCTGAGTCCAGGGGTTTGAGACCAGCCTGGACAATTTGGCAAGACCTCGTTTCTACAATAAATTTTAAAAATTAGCCTAGTGTGATGGCATGCACCTGTTGTTCCAGCTACTTGTAAGGCTGAGGGGGAAAGATCACCTGAGCCCAGTGGGCCGAGGCTGCAGTAGCTGTGAGTATGCCACTGCACTCTAGCCTGGGCAACAGTGTGAGACTCCAACTCAAAAAAAAAATTTTTAATTTAAAATTAAATTAAAATTAAAATTAATTACTCAGTCTGTGGTAGTCTATCATAGCAGCAAAACATGGACTAATGCAGCCAATGAAGGAAACAGCAGGCCTGCAGTGTTTGCTGGTAGGAGTATTAAGTAAGAAACTCTTGTTGAGGCCTCTCCAACAAAACTGTAGCCCAACCTCCCTTCACCCAAAACTTTACAAATCTTATTTGCCCTTAAGTTTTTATACTTGGCAGGGGAGGGGAGAGCTTGATTTTTTTAGACTGGGAAGCTTGCTTGAAAAAGGGTGGTTTTTTGTGGAAATGACCAAAAAAGCCAAAAATACCCTGAGGGTAGGAAAGCCATACCCTGGCAGCTGGGGTCACTCAGGGAGTGATGGCTTCATTAGCTGCCTTGCCTTCTGATCTTCAAAGCAAAGCATGATCAAGCTGAACTATCTCTCGTACTTCATAATTTCTTTGGCCTTCACCATCTGATTTAGAAATGTTCAATCTCAGATAATGCTTCCGGGCTGCTGAAGGAAGTAGGTGGTGAGAGGAAATGGCACTTATTCCACCCCCTCACCTTGGGGCTCAGTGGAGAAAGAATGTCAATGGTGCTCAGTGGTGCTGAGATTTAGGTGGCATTGTGAGGTGTCTGAGAGTAAAGCTGGAGGAGCAAAAGATCCGTGATGCAGGAGGGGCATCCTAAAACAGACATGTCAGCATTAGGGTAATAAAAACCTCTGGATTTTTCCAAAGGAAAGAAAAGCACTGGGCCCTCAAGGAGAAAAGAGAGATATAGAAAAATCCTATAACAAGCATTCAGTACATATTTAGTATCAATCTAAAACCCTAAAGAGGCTGGGCGCTGTGGCTCATGCTTGTAATCTGAGCACTTTGAAAGACTGAGGCGAGAGGACTGCTTGAGCCCAGGAGTTTGAGACCAGGCTGAGCAACATGGTGAGAACTTGTCTCTAAAATAAAATTTAAAAATTATCCAGGCGAGAGCTTGTAGTCCCAGCTACTCAGAGGATGAGGTGGGAATGATCGCCGGGGCCTAGCAGGTCGAGGTCGTAGTAGCTATGATCTTGCCAATGCACTTCAACCTGGATGACAGAGTGAGACTCTGACTCAACAAACAAACAAAATTTCTACTGCTCTTCTGTAAGTCAAAGACTGAACACATAGACCCTTTTCTTGTGTAATTCTTCATAAAGTGAGAAAGAGGAAGTAGTCCAGTGATTTAGAGCCATTCCCTAGACAGTGTTGTCCAGTGGAGCTTTTTTGCAATTATGGGAGATTATGGATTATGTCCCATGTCTGTACAGTCCAATATGGCAGCCCCTAGTCAAATGTGGTCACTGTACACTTAAAATGAAGCTGGAGTGATTAAGGATAATATTTTAAGGTTTAATTAATTTAAATTTAAATAGCTACATACACTGGTGGCTACCAGATCGAACAGCGCAACTTTAGAATTACGTTGACTTAGATTTTAATCTTAGCTATGCTTTTTGCAACCCATGTGACCTGAAGTAAAACAATAAGCTTTTCTAAGATTCAGCATACGGATGTGTAAAATGTAAATATGAATAATGTCCACTGTTTGGTGAATGTTGTAGATTAAATGAACTAATGCATATAAGTGCTTAACAGACTGCCTAGCACAATGTACATGCTCAATCAATGTTAGCAATTATTACTGAACATAAAAACAGGTGATGGTGATGTGAGTTATGAGATTTTTATCAACCAAAATAAAAGAAAAATAGTTATTTTAATAAGGAAGCGTTTCTCTCTGTCTTATTGCCATATTTAATTTTCTTCATAGCACTATCATTCTCTAAACATTATATTACTAGTTTGTTCATTTACATGGTTTTTATCTGTTTATACTGCAAGAACAGTGTAAAGTTCACAAAAGTGTCTTTTTGCTGTTATTGTTGTTCTTCTTTTTAATTAACCCAGTATCTTGATAAGCTTACCTATTCATACTAGGTTCTTCATAAGCAGTTATTGAGTAGATGATAATTTAACAAATTGACCTAATCTTGTTTACTTCTCTGGAAATCCGAGTGAAACTACTGCTTACCAAAAGAGAAAAGAAAAGATGCTTTTTCCCCTATGGATGGCACAATGAAAGATTAATAATACATTAATAAATGGTAATTTTGTAAAGTAGTATGGATCAATTAAGATGAAAGCAAATGCTATTTTTTTGCAAGATTTGAAACTTCAATTCTTTGTATTCTTTTATTACATAATTTCCCAAAAATTACTAAGCGATTTAAATTACTATACATACAGTTTGCCAATAAAAATTATATTCTGTCAAAATTAATTGCCTTTTATTTTTGCCAAATCTGTTTTTAAAGAATTCAATTAAAATATAAAAATGTTTTCCAGAAAATAAAGTTCAATTAATGTAAACAAAATGGAGATATAACTACACTTTTATTCAATGATGTGCTGCAAATGCATTTTTGCATGCTTTAGTGCCCGGCAAAAGTACAAAATAAAAACGTTTTTAAAAACACTTAAATTGTTTCTAATTCTCAGAACCACCATAGTCAAAATATATTAAGTTAATAAAGTTAATGTTTACATAGTGGCACTGCTGCCAAAGTATATTTAATACAACTAACCTAGATTACAATTTACAGGGAAGAAAACTTCACTAGCTGCCAAAGTAGTGCATGAAGAGTGACTGACATCTTTAGCACACAGAAACACAGTCAGCATTTACCATCTCAAAGGATCTGTAATCTTTTAAATTTAACAGAGTTTATTTGTGCAAAGAAAGTCCTGGGAATCAGGGAACACCCAGAACCAGAGTGAGCTCACAGAGCTCTAGCCAGCAGTGTGAGCAGTGAACTTTTATAGGTCAAACACAAAAGGAAAGTAGAAAAATCATCTGATTGGCTACGAGAAGGCAACTTTCTTACTTGGCCATGAGTGCTTCAACTGGCTCCCTGTGACTGGCTAAAACCCAGAAATGTGTTAGAAAAAATATACTCCAAAGTTAGGTTTCAGTTTGCTTATGTACTAAATTATGTACTAAATTAAAGTTAGGTTGCAGTTTGTTATGTAGGAAATCAATGTGCCCAAACAACCTCAGGGTAATGGCCTCCTTCTTATTTAATTCAACACTTACAAACCTGCAAATCATTTGAGCTGTTTTCTTAACTATTTATTGATAGAAATGTACCCTCTTTAAGAAAACCTGAAAAATCAAAATATAGAGATACAAGACAGATCAGTTTAATATAGGGCATGCTAAAACTGCATGCGTGATACGTGACATAATTAAAATGTAACTTTGCTTTAGGCTTTTTATCATCTCTTTAAAATATACTCAGTAGGGTAACCTACACCAGGATAAAAACTCTATCAGGTCCAAGGCTTTGTTAATTCTTTGTAAACAGTTATACAAAGAGTTTAAGTCATGTACACACAAAAAAGTGTGAATTCCAGAAAGTAGAATAGTGGTTGCCTGGGGCTAGGAGGAGCGGTAATTAGGGAGTTATTGTTTAATGGGTATAGAATTTCAATTTTACAAGATGGAAAGAGTTATAGAAATAAATGGTGGTGGTCCTTGCACACCTTACTGAATATGTTTAATGACATTGAACTGTACACTTAAAAATGATTAAGATGATAAATTTTATGTCATGTATATTTTACCACCATAAAAATAACGGGAGAAAGTCTCAATTCAAATACAAACGTGTTGTCCTGGCTTGGTGACTCAGCCTGTAATTCCAGCACTTTGGGAGAACGAGGACAGCGGATTCCCCGAGCCAATGGGTTCGAGACCAGCCTGGGCAACTTGGTGAGACTGCATCTCTACAATAAATTTTAAAAAATTACACGGGCATTGTAGTGCGCACCTGTAGTTCTGGCTACTTGAAAGGCTGAGGCAGAAGGATCACCGGAGCCCAGCAGATTGACGCTGGGGTGGCCGTGAGTGTGCCACTGCACTCCAGCCTGGGCAACAGAGTGAGACTCCAACTCAAAAAAAAAACAAACAAATATAAACGTGCAGTCACAATAATTTAAACCCTGAACTTGACTTACTGTTCCTTCTCTTCCAGGCTCGGGGTTCAGAATGGACGTCTACAATGAGAAAGACACACGTCGTTGCCGCTTCCCTGCTTGCTCACAATGCTACGCCCTACTGGACCATGGGCTCCTGGCCCTCTCTGCTGGTTCAGAGGAAAAAGAAAGAGAAAGGGCAAGAAAGGACTAACTTACCATGAACTGATCTCACACTTCATGCTCCGGCAGATGGTTAAAGCTGACCTCTCTCTGGTGGGGCTTGAGAAGGTTTCTCTCTCTGTGCTTTACTTCTTCTGTGCCCTTCTCTCCTGCAGTTCCCTGACACAGAAGGCTGAATTTCTCTCACGAGTGGTCACTTATGACTCCTTTCTCAGGCATACTTCCACTCTCTTTCTGCTGAGGACTCCTCTCCACTCTGAGAGGCCTGAGGGATGATGAGAATTCATGCTGGATTACTCCCAGACAGCTAATCAATTTGAAACACTGGTGCATCCCTCACCCTGACAATGTCTTTGAGGCAGCAGCAACCACCATCAAAGCAATCAGTTAGTCCTTGTCTTTCCCTCAGGCTTTCTGGCAGGAATCAGACACCAGATCACAGTTCACCTTGCTGCTCTCAGACTGAGTCAGGCACAAGTTCTCACAACTTCGGGGAACATACTTCAAGTCCTCTCAATATACCCTTCCTTGACCAAATTTGGGTGAGAATGGAAAATCCCCTGCCACTGCTCTCCCAAATGCAGGTTGATGGGAACTCAGAGCATTAAAAAAAAATCTTACTAAATAAATTTATGGCAATCTTCTCTCTCTTTCCATATTCTAACATTTTTATATCCTTGATCTGCTAAGTCAAGGAACTGGCTCTCAGAGAATTCCTTTACTAAGTCTGTATTTACAGATACGTCTTACTCCCCATTTTGCTATCAATTGCCATTATATTAGTGCCTCAATTGAAAGAATCTCATTCTACCATGACTGCAACAGTGAGTTGAAGGTTAAACTTCTAGAACACAGACACCCAAAACATAATAGATTACATAAGACTAAGCCATGGCCTTTCTGGACTGGAAAGGCTATTTGTTTGCTTGATTATTCCAGGACTCAATTTCTTTCCATATTGATATTTGCCCATCCTCTAGGGCAGTAGTTCTCAAATATGTTGGTCCCAGAATCCCTTTATACTCTTAAAAATTTTTGAGAATCCACAAAAATCCAAAACACCGCCTCCACCAAATGTTGACAAGGATGTGGAGCAATAGAAACTCTCCTTCATTGGTAGTGGGAACACCAAATGGTACAGCCACTTTAGAAGTCAGTGTGGCATTTTCTCACAAAACTAAACATACTCTTACTATAGGATTCCACAGTCATGCTCCTTGGTGTTTACTCAAGTGAATCAAAAACTTATGTCCACACAAAAACCTGCACACGGATGTTCATAGCAGCTTTATTTACATTGCCAAAACTTGGAAGCAACCAAGATGTCCTTCAGTAGGTAAAGGCATAAACTGTGCTACATCCAGGCAACAGAATGTTATTCAGTGCTGAAAAGAAATGTACTACCAAGCTATAAAAAGACACAAAGTAGCCGGGGTCGGTGGCTTAGCCTGTAATCCTGTGCCTTGGGAGGCTGAGGTGAGTGGATTGCCTGAGCCCGCGGGTTCGAGACCCGCCTGGGCAACTTGGCGACACCTCATCTCTACAATAATCAAAAAATTAGCCGGGCATGGTAGCGCGTGCCTGTAGTTCCAGCTACTTGGAAGGCTGAGGTGGAAGGATCACTGGAGCCCAGCAGGTCGAGGTTGCGGTGGCCGGGAGCAGCCACTGCACTCCAGTCTGGGCGACAGAGTGAGACTCCAACTCAAAAAAAGGAAAAGACACAAAGTAACCTTAAATGTATATTATGCAGTAAAAGAAGCCAATCTGAAAGGGCTGCAGAATGCATGGTTCCAATTATATGGCACTCTGGAAGAGGCAAAACTATGGGAACGGTAAGAAGATCAGGGCTTGTCAAGGGGTGAGGGAAGAGAGGGATGAACAAGCAGAGCACAGAGGATTTTTAGGGCAGTGAACTATTCCATATGGTACTATAATGCTAGATATATGCCATTATACATTTGTCAAAAGCTGTAGAATGCATGACACCAAGAATGAACTCTAATAAGCCATGACTTTGGGCAATAATGATGTGTCAATGTAGATTCATCAACTGTAACACATATACCACCCTGGTGGTGGATGATGATAGTTGGGGAGGTTGTGTGCATGTAGGGGCAGGGGGTGTATGAAAACTTTCTGTACTTCCCACTCAATTTTGCTGTATACCTGAAGCACCTCTAAAAAATAAAGTGTAAAAAAAATTTTGAGGACACCAGAGAACTTTAGATTGCATGGACTATTGTATCAAAAATTATTGCATTAGAATGCAAAACTAAAATTTCTTAATATTCATTCATTTGAAGATAACAATAATCAACTCATTATATGTGAACATAAGTAATATATTTCTAGGAAAAATAAATCTACTTACTAAACCAAAATTTAATGAGAAGAGGGAAATTGATCTATGTTTTTGAAAATATCTTTAATATCTGGGTTAATAGAAGTCAGTCAGAGGCCAGGCATGGTGACTCACACCTATAATCCCAGCCCTTTGGGAGGCAGAGGTGAGAGGAATGCTTGAGCCCAGGAGCTCGAGACCAGCCTGGGCAACTTGGGGAGACCTCGTCTCTAAACTAAATCAAAAAAATTAGCCAGGCGTGGTGGTGCATGCCTGTAGTCCCAGCTACTCGGGAGGCTGAGGCAGGAAGATTGCCTGAGCCCAACAGATTGAGGCTGCGGTGGCCATGAGCAGGTCACTGCACTCCAGCCTGGGTGACAGAGTAAGACTCTGACTCAAAAAAAAAAAAAGTCAGATTCTTATATATTCTTTTGTACTCAGTCTGTTGCATTGTGTTGTTTTCATTGAAATAGATGAGTAAAATCCAGTCTCACGCAGAATTGTAGTTGGAAAAGGGAGGACTATTTTAATAGTCTTTTCATATAATCATGTCTATTCTTGTTTGACACTATATCAAAACTTGACAAGTGGTAGTTTCTTATAAGTTAGTTACAGGGTAGAATCTGAAACCTTATAATAATGAACTTTTCATATTCCATTATAGTAAAACCTGTTGGTCTATCATGCTATTTGAATGGATTTTTTGACTACTCATGATTTTGTAACAATATACACTATTCATTTGGAAAATCTTGGTTCACAGAGATAATGTAGGTTTTCCAAGTGTTGACACTCTTCATCATGCAATATTTTAAAAACATATTAATTAATATACTGCCAACATAACCAAAAAGGCTTTAAGTATTAGGAAACTGTCAAGGTCATGGTAGCAAATCTAAGTCTTTAAAAAATACTCATTTTTGTTTGACTGCTCAAATTTTAACATTGGCTGATTTTGTTCATTAAAATAATAATAATAACCTGCCAAAATCCCTAAGTCTAAATAACCATAGTTTTTCTGCTTACTTATTTAAATGGAAATGGTGGTACACTACACACAAAAAACAAGTTTGACCATTTAAATAATCACACAACAGGTCTTGAGACAGCCATCATATTTAGATATGCACCAGAAAGATGTGATGCATACTTGCTATTTTGTCACAGTGAATGTTAAAAAGATGTGTACTCAAAGGCCAAGATTTAATAAAATTAATAGTTTTTACTGCTTCATCCAGGACAAGCTGAGGTGAAACTGGCACTTTTTTCTACCAATGTGAGGTGATAAATTGAATGACTATCTGTGCAATCTGGAAAGCCACGTAGATTTGTGCTAAAGTGATAATTTTACCCACCATTTTGTACCATCCATGCCAATGTCAACACAGTGGAAAAGGCAAATAAATCAGCTATATTATGAAAACCTCTTTGACCTCTCAGACTCTCAGAAGTCCCTTGGAGACTTACAGGAGTCTGCAGACCACACCTTGAGACCAACTGTCTTAGACCTCATCAGCATCTGCCTGGTTCAAGTTAGGAGATCTTCCTATCAATGCTATTGATGCAAAATGAGTAAGTGTCACTTCTGCTTACATTATATTGGTAAGAACTTGGTCATTTGGTATAAATTAGCTATTTCTGAGTAACAACCCACCCCTAAAACTAGGTAGCTTAAAGCAACAACCATTTTATTCAGTTCACTATGACATAAGTTGGCGAGGCAGACTACATTCAGCTGAGTGAGTCTTATCTCTGTTAGAATCCCTCATGCATCTATGATCAGCTGTAAGGCAGCTTGGTGGTTTTGCTTCTGGGGTTTTGCTGACTGTCAGCTGAGGAGGTGAGGTGATTAGTCATGTGTCTCTCACTATCCAGCAGGCTAGCCCAAGCTTATTCACAGACAGCAGTGAGATTCCAAGAGAGGGCAATGCTACAAAAGACCTATCGAGAGCGAGGCTCGGAACTGACACATTACCACTCCCACATTCTATTAAGCAATGCAAGTCACAAGGCCAGCTCATACTGAAAGGGTGGGGAAGTAGACTCTACATAATGAATAGAGAAGCAGCAAAGTCACATTGCAAAAGAACATAAATACAGGGAATGGGAAAATGCAGCCAGTTTGCAAGTACTCTGCCACCTGTGGCCAAAATTCGCTGCTAAAAAGGGTGATAGTCTTCAGATGGTAGCCATAAACTCATGAGTAGGAAAAACAGATTTATTGGGAACAAATTGGCAGTTTATAAAGATTTCACTTGACTCCCAATTTCAGTCAAAATCACTACCAAGGTCTTGGGGAACTTACTAATTTGATTCTGAAATTTATTCAGAATAATGGACATTGGTGACTCAGAAGGGGGTGGAGGAAAGGAGTGAAGGGACGAAAAAATCTCCTGGCAGGTACAATATACACTGGTGAGATTGGTAAGCACACCTAAAATTTATTCAGAAAAGCAAATGGTTTTTCTATATAAGTAGAGCCAAGACAATGCCAAAGAAAAACAAAATGGAGACACTTGCCTTCGCAGATATCATGACCAATGGAACAGAATAAAGGCCAGAAACAAACCCATGAATATATTAAAACTCTCTTATAAATGAGTATGTATTACATACCTGTGGGGAAACTAAGGACTGATTTAGTCTATTTTGTGCTGCTATAATAAAACACCACAGACCACATTTATAAGAAATAGAAATTTATAAGAAATAGAAATATGTCAGCTCACAGTGTTGTAGGTTGGGAAGTCCAAGATTCAGAGGTCAGTATCTGGCAAGAGCCTTCCTACTATGTCACCCTGTGGCAGAGGTGGAAGAGTAAGAAAGAAAGAGTGAGCTGAATTTGCCCTTTTTTAAAGGCACCAATCCCACCTATGAAGATGGGGTTCTCATGACCTAATTACCTCTGAAAAGTCTTGCTTCTTAATAATGTTATAATGGCAATTAAATTTTAGCATGAGTTTTGAGGAAACAAACTTTCTAACCATAGCAAGGACTAAGACTTCAAATGTAAAAGGAAAAACCGGAACTTTTTTTTTTTTTTTAGTTGAGGTCTTACTCTATTGCCCAGGCTGGAGTACAGTAGCACAATCGTGGCTCACCACAGCCTCAACCTCTGGGGCTCAAACGATTCTCCCACCTCAGCCTCCTGAGTAGCTGAGATTATAGGTCCATGTCACCATGTACAGCTAATTTTTTTATTTTTTTGTAGAGATGAGGTCTGGCCGTGTTGCGTACACTGATCTCAAACTCCTAGACTCAAGCAATTTTCCCACCCCAGCCTCCCAAAGTGCTGGGATAACAGGTATAAGCCATTATACCCAGCCCAAAATGACTTTAGAAGGCAATAGTTAGTACCTTTATAATTGAAGAAAAATAGGAACCTTTACGTAAGACCCAAAGTTACCAGAAGGAAAAGAAACGGCCTCATTTAACTATACTAAAATTTGGGCCTTCTGCTCATCAAGACACTGTAAAGAGCATGATAAGAGCTTTTTGTTTTGTTTTGTTGTTTTTAAGTCAGGTCTCACTCTATGACCCAGGCTAGAGTGCAGTGGCTAGATCACAGCTCACCACAGCCTTGACCTCTAGGGGTTAGGCAATCCTTCTGCCTCAGCCTCCTGAGTAACTGGGACTACAGGTACATACCAGCTCATTTTTTAAAATTTCTATAGAGACGAAGTCTCGCTATGTTGCCTAGGCTGGTCTTGAACTCCTAGGCTCAAGCAAAGCTCAAGCAATCCTCCTACCTTGGCATCCCAAAGTGCTGGAATTACAGGCGTGAGTCACCACATCCAGCCTAAATACATTTTTTTTAAAGATGTGGGGTACAAGTCAGGGTCTATGTGCAGGTAAAGTTTGGGCCTTCCACTGGTCCTCGCTTCCCCTGTTTTAGGATGAGGTACCCTTAGTGATATTATGTGTATCCTCCCCACCCCAGCAGTATCCTGCTACTACCAATCCCTCTCTTTTTAAAATTTTATTTATTTATTTATTTTATTTCTGTCGCCCAGGCTGGAGTGCAGCCCCTCTCTTATCGTATTGTGATACGTGTTCAGGACCCACTTACGAATGAGAACATGCAGTACTCAGCTTTTTGTTTCTGTAATGGATCACTGAGTGTGATAGTCTAAATTCATCCACGTTGCTGCAAAGTTCATAATTTTGTCCTTCTTGCTACACATATATGCCATAAAGAAAAGCTTGCGCATGTGCATGATGAGACATACAATATTCATAGCAACATCATTCATGAAAGCAATAATTGGGGGGAAAATATCTCATCATACTTAAATGAACAAATTACATTTGTATGCTTTGGCATATTATACACAATAATTGAAAGTGAATAAAGCAACAGAAAGGAATCTCAAAAATTATGTTAGCCATATCTATATATAACATAACATATATATGTATATATGTGTGTGTGTGTGTGTGTGTGTGTGTGTGTGTGTGTGTGTATGTATATTAAGTTAGAATCTCACTCTGTCGCTGAGGCTGGAGTGAAGTGTCATGTTCCAGGCTAATGCAGCCTCGACTTGTTGGGCTCAGGCCCATTTAATTGTTTTTTTCTTTTTTTTTCTTTTTTTTTCTTAGTTGTAGAGACAAGGTCTCACCAAATTTCCCAGGCTGATCTCAAACCCCTGGTCTCAGGCAATCCTCTATCCTCTGCTTCCCAAAGTGCTGGGATTACAGACATGGGCCACCACGCCTAGCCAACAATAATTTTTAAAAGATAAAGTAACAGAAAAAATTATACTGCATGGTTCCTATTGTGATAAAATGCAGCCAAAACTAAATAGTATACTGCCCAAGGATTCAGTCATAGACAGCAGTGCTGGTTTACTGCATGTCCCAGAACTCCCTTCCCTGTGTAGTGTGGGGTTAGCTTTGGCCAAAAGGAGAACTTGAACTAGATACTGGTGGCAAAAGTGATGCAGCATCCAGTTTTCTCAAAACGTCTGTGCACTCAGATGCAGGGGTGGATGGAAGCAGAGCTGCCAGGGTGTTCTGGCCTCCACATCCTGTCCTCCACTCAGCCCCTGCCCTTCTGCCTCACTGTTGGTCCTCTGACCAACAGCAGACCCACATAACAGGCAGCCGCAGAGTGGCTGTCGCTTCTCACAGTCTTCTCCTCCAGCTTCCTCTTTGTGACCTCACTCCAGTGGCTGGATGTGCTTGGATTCTTAGCTCCTCCTTGAAACTTGGCCTTGCCTACCCACACAGTGTGTCAGGAGGGCTGGTTGGTGGTTTTCCCTTCATGTATCCCACTGCCCCTTCCAGATCTTTATTGGAAGGTATAAGGTGTAAGTCCAATAATAACCTCCTTATCTCACTTACTCATAGTAGCTCTACTAATAAAACTCTGACTGATACATTGACAAAACTATAAAGGCAAGCCAGGAAACATCTTGTACAAAATTCTAGATATCAGTAGCCTCTGGTGGGGAGGAGAAATGACAGAATTAAGGAGGGGCACACGGGGCACTTCTGAGGCACTAGAATGTTCTTTTTCTTAAGATGAATATAGGAATGCAAGCACTCAGTTTAGCAATATCATTTAAATTGTACAAAATATAACATATGTGACAAAGTTTACAATTGAGAGTTGAATTCAAACAAAAGCATATAGTGAGGTCTCCAGCCAGAGTCCAAATCTTAGGAAAAGTCAAGATTCCTTAAATGCTAAGGGCAAAAAGAATTGCCTCTGGTCAGAGAGAAAGGCAGTGTTGGCTTCCTGGGACCTAGTTTCCATGGAGCAAGAGGCAGAAAGAAGCAGTCAGATCCAGAGACCCGGGTGGTGAGGTGACTTCTCACTCCATAGAGTACAGCGTGTGGATGGAGTGGTGACCCGTGACAGGGAGGGGAGTGGAGGGAATTTTTCCAAGGGGACAGCTGTACTAAAAGCAGGAGGATACATTGATTCTATCTAGAAGAGGAGGTGTTGTCAGGAAAAGGCAGTGTGGTCCTAGGTGGGTGATTCCAGCTGGAAACGGTCTTTATAAATGCAGTGCCCTCCTGTAAAGAAACTAGAGAAACTGAAAGGCTCAGGAGAGGGTGGATTTTTCCAAAGGGGCATGGAGAGCTGAGGAAGCACCAACTGGTGAACTGGGACTGGGGCTGAGCTAGATTGAGGGGTGGACCTCAAGTAAGGGGAGTTGGGGAAACAATTGCAAGGACAACACTAGCAGCCGCAGCTTACAGAGCGCTTACCCATCGCCCTGACTTCTAAACACTGGGCCTCCTTTTTTCTAACTAAACTCACTCCTCTGATGGTCTCATTCCGGTCATGACTTTCAAGAATAACTACAGGCTGCTCATTTCTATTTCAGCAGTACAATTTAGCAATAATATTTACATTGTATAAAATGTGGTATGTACTTCTATATGTGATAAAGCTAACAATTAAAAGTTAAAAACTTTTAACCCATATGGCATCTCGTATGTCCAAAGCTGAGGTCCTGGCCTTACCCACATCAACCACTCTAGCTACCCCAGCCCACACCTGCTTCTCTTACCACCATCCCCTCCTCAGTAAATGATGATGACATAATGACTGTTGTTTAGACAAAGAATATGGCATCTTCCGTGACTCCTTCACACCCTGCGGTGTGTCCTGTTAATCTGCTCTGGTCTTCTTACTGTTTCATTAACTCGCCAGACCTTGCTGCCTCAGGACCTTTCCACTAGTTGTTTCTTCAACCTGGTAATTCTTTGTCCTAAGAAAACTGTCTGTCTGGCTCCTTCATCTCTTTTAGTCTTTACTCAAGTATCTTTTTAATGAGGGCTCTCTAACTACCCTGGTTAAAATTATAAACCAGCCTCCCAACACTTTCTAATACTTTTTCTTCCTTTATTTTTCCTCTTAGCACTTATCACTTAATATGATGTATATGTTGTTACACACACACACACACACACACTTAAGCTCCAAACTGTGAAGATGCATGTCTGTTTGGTTCACTGCAGTAGTCTCAGAAGTCAAACAGTGCCTGGCACATAAGCGGTTCTCATGAATGCCTGTTGAATAAATAAGTGAATGCATGTGCGAGTGAGAGCTTACAATCTGTCAGGCACTCTACGTTAGTGATCTCCAGCCTTTCTGGCATCAAGGATCAATTTCATGGAAGACAATTTTTTTCATGGACCAGGGTGCAGGGAGATGGTTTCAAGATGATTCAAGAACATAACACTTATTGTGCATTTTATTTATCTTATTATTACATTGTAATATGTAATGAAATAATTATACAAAGAGGTGTGGAGGGAAGTGGTAAATAAAATAATGTGTGGACTACACACAGACTAAAATACGTGTCAGATTCTGACTTAAAGCCAGCCACCAGATGCAGCTGTACAATTGAAGTACATCAACTCACTTGCCACTCACTGACAGGGCTTTGATATGAGTCTGCAAGCAATTGCTTCATTATGGTCTCTGTGCAGTCCACCCTCGCTGCTAATGTTCATCTGTATTTGCAGTGCTCCCCAGCGCTAGCATCACCATCTCAGCTCCACCTCAGATCATCAGGCGTTCGATTCTCATAAGAAGTGCACAACCTAGAAACCTCACAAGTGCAGTTCACAGTCGAGTTCAAGCTCCAAGGGAATCTAATGCCCCTGCTGATCTGACAGAGGGCAGAGCTCAGCAGTAACGTGAGCCACGGGCAGTGGCTGTAAATACAGATGGAGTTTTGCTTGCCGGCCCCACTCACCTCCTGCTGTGCGACCCGGTTCCTAACTGGCCCCAGGGACTGGGACCCTACTCCAAGTGCTCCCCATGAATTACCACATTGTATTCTCACAATTCTCACTTAATTATTCCCATATTTCAGCTCAAGGAACTGAAGATTTTACAGAGCTTATTGGACTTGACCAAGGTCATGTGGTGGTGAGTGGTGGCACAGCAGGGAAATGAATCTCAGCAACTTGTTCCAGGGCCTTCCCTCTTAACCACAATGCCACCCTTTCCCAGGATGAGGAGCAAGTCGCTGATAGGGTCCCACAGAGAGGCTAGAAGTCAGGACCCAGAGAGACCAGATGTAAATCTAAACATCAGGACCAGAATGACAAATGAGATGGAGCCAGATCTCTAGAATTAGAGGCATCAAGTGACAAGAGTGCATATGGCGCATGGGAGAGGTGGGAACGGAGCTGGGACCAGGAACAGACAGCCCACATGGCCACAGCCTGCCCATCGAGGCCAGGGGAGAGGTGTTTTCTGAGAGATGTCCGGAAAAGAGCTAATGGACTGGATTCCAGAATGTATGGGAAGTGGGAAGGAGACACAGCCTATGGACTTTGTGCCACAATTGTGCTACCTGTACCCTTCAATGATCCATTGTTAGGCTGGTGACCAGAGGAATATCTGATACAGAGAAATGATTCAATTGGCCAGATAGGGAATGATACAGAAGGGGTCCTGATTGTTTTTTTTTTTTCTTTTTTTAATAGCTTTGATTTACAATACAAAATTTCAAAAGCATTTAATATTTATTAAACATATATTTGTTCTGTTGCCTCCAGATTTTGAGTGAACCAAATCTCTTCTCTGGGCCTATTCATCACCCTCTCTGTACCTCATGACATATGTGCTGTTATTAGGGACAATAATAGTACAAACCTTATAGGGTTGTGAAAATTAAATGAGATGGACATGCAAAGCACTTAGAATGGTGCCTAGCATATAGTAAGCATGCCATATTTATTACTGTAGACAAAAAATAGAAGACTGCTTGGGCCTTATTACACGTGAACAGACCCTCCCTGAGCGCTACAAAGTAAGCTGTATCATGAATAAGAAAAAAAAAATGTTTGCTGAAGGTAAAGTTTACGAGAGTAGTAAAAGCAGCATAATAATAATTCAGAATAAAATATGTAGCTAAAATTTCATCATATAGGAAACATAGGGAGCCCTAATTTACATGCCATGTCTTGTTCTAAACACTTCACATGCATTTTCTCACACTTCAAATACTCCCATGAGGAGTATTATTCTTATTTTACAAATTAAAAAAAAAACCCTGAGTCTTAAAGTGGCGATCCTCCTTGTCTAAGGTTACTCAGCTGTGAATTAGTAGATTGGCTGAACCAATGAGTAAGTGAATAAATGAATATGTGTTACCTTTGATGTCCGGTGTATGTGCTTCATTCTAAATCATTTTCTTATAGATCAAGGAATCTTCCAGATCTTGAATTTTCTTTAATTTTTCTTATACCTCATTCTATATGTAGTTTTCTCTTGTTTGGTTGGAGAGACAGCCTGGGAATCATGAGATTTTTTTCTTTTATCCTGGGCCAGGTACTAGTAGTGAAGTTTTATTGTTTCTCTACTGAAAAAAGTACATCTCCAGTCTTTGTCAGCATTTGGGCTGATAATCAACATGGAAGCAAGAAATAATCCCCTGGAGCCAGGGGGTCATCATAGTAGGGATCTTTCTAAGACAAACTTTGGTTAAAATGTCATGCTAAAAGAAACTAACCACAACATTCAATTAATTAATTAATTTTTTGAGTTGGGGTCTCATTCTACAGCCCAGGCTGGAGTACAGTGTCATAATCACAGCTCGCTGAAGCCTCAACCTCCTGGGCTCAGGCAATCCTTCAGCCTCAGCCTCCTGAGTAGCTGGAATTTACAGGCATGTACCACCATACCTGGCTAATTTTTTTGGTATTTTTGTAGCGATGAGGTCTCACTGTGTTGCCTAGGCTAGTATCAAACTCCTGGGCTCAAGCAATCCTCTTGCCTTGGTCGCCCAAAGTGCTGGGATTACAGGTGTGAGCCACTGTGTACCGGCCAACATTCTTTCAGAATAATTGTTTCCTATATGATTAAATTTTAGCTACATATTTTATTCTGAATTATTATTATGCCGCTTTAACTACTCTCATAAACTTTACCTTCAGCAGCTTATTACTTCCCACTGGGTTAGACACTAGGTCCTAATGATCTAGGGAAGACAGCATGAACAAAACTTGTCCTTGTCTATAATCCCAGCACTTCGGGAGGCTGAAGTGGGAGGATCACTTGAGCCCAGGAGTTCAATACCAGCCTTCGGCAACATAATGAGAACTTGTCTTTACAAAAAAATCAAAAAATTAGCCAGCTGTGGGTGTGCACACTTGTAGTCCCAGCAACTTGGGAGGCTGGGGTGGAAGGATGGCTTGAGCCCAGGAGACAGAGGCTGTGGCAGGCCATGATCATGACACTGCACTCCAGCTTGGGGGATAAGAGTGAGACTCTGACTTAAAAAACATAAAAATGGTCTCCTGGTTATACAAGCCATATCAACCCAGAGCCCCTGGGCCAACAGACATCCTTTGCCCTACTCCCAGCCTTGTGTGCACCCCACTTCTTCAGAAAAGCTGAATCTGATCACAAGACGGGACACACGTGAGCACATTCTGTCCACATGTGAGCACATCCTACTCATGCCTCTTATCTCACCAGTAAAACTGCTGGGACTCAGTAGACATCTGGAAGACCAGAAAAGGGAACGTTCAAGAAAAGAAGCCCAAGCCTGAGTCCCAGCAGAGAGTATCTGTGAGCATTCCAAATGCAGAGGGACAACTTAGAAAGTCTGTCATTGAAACTACAATAAACTGCTACTGCCTCAACATGCACTAAAAAGCCACAATGAGGAAGAAAGGGATGGAAAGAAATAAGAAATAAGGAGATAACTAAGGAGACTTCTTTTGGAAAATGTTGCATGATATCTCACTCAGAATTAAAATACCATGGTAAGCCGGGCTCGGTGGCTCAGCCTGTAATCCCGCGCTTTGGGAGGCTGAGGTGAGTGGATTGCCTGAGCCCGCGGGTTCAAGACCCGCCTGGGCAACTTGGCGACACCTCATCTCTACAATAAATAAATAAATAAAAAATCAGCCGGGCATGGTAGTGCGTGCCTATAATTCCAGCTACTCGGAACACTGAGGTAGAAGGATCGCCGGAGTCCAGCAGGTCGAGGCTGCAGTGGCCGGGAGCGGCCACTGCACTCCAGTCTGGGCGACAGAGTGAGACTCCCACTCAAAAAAAATAAAAAATAAAATAAAACAAAATACCATGGTAATTGTATACTGCTGCACTGTGGAACATTTTAATAAAACAAAATGCTATTAAATAGTGTGTTGTAGTATACTGATCACTGATAAAATCTGAAACCATGATCTATAAACTTGGTTTTGCAGATGGATTTTTATCCAGAAATAAAATGGCCACAGGATGGCAGTAAAAGATAAGAGATAAGGATAGGCTGTGTGTGTTTTTTTTTTTTTTTAAACCCTTAAAAATGTTTTAAGCTATACAGAAAGTTCAAGTATTGGAACATAGCCATTCTTCAAACTCAATATAGAAATAAACCAAAAAAAATACTAAATACTAGAGTTATTTGACTAACATTGGTTTTCTTAGGAAAAATGATGCCCAATTGATGATCATGACATCTTAAGACAACATCCTATAACTCTATTTTCAAGTCAGAATCAACATTTTCAGAAACAAGTTACAGGGCAATCAAGTTATATTTTAAGGAGAATTCAAAAGCACAAGACGAGCTTCTCATCTGTTTCCCTCAAGTTCTCAACTCATGATTCTCTTCCTCTACCTTCATCTCATTTTTAATTAAAGTCGCCAATCATCTCAAAGACATTTTAGGCTTTCTCTGCTCACTTTGAGAATGATTCTTAGAATTCAAATACTTGGTTAAAGTCATCCGCTTGGTGAATTCGCCACAATCATAAGTACAAATAAAGTTCACAAATGTATTAAAATTATAGCTGTGCTAAAGTTATCACTTCAGAGTTGACAGGCAAATTGCCAGTGAAGGAGCTTTAATACAAGGAAATCTTGTCAAAAGAAAATCAAGGACAGCATTGATCAAAGGAATCACGTGTCATAGAATAAGGGTTGAGTCTGGGTGCACAGTGGCTCAGGCCTGTAATCCCAGTACTTCGGGAGGCGGAGGCAGGAGGATTGCTTGAGTCCAGGAGTTCCAGATCAGCCTGGGCAACACAGAAAAACCTCGTTTCTATAAAAAAAAAAAAAAACAAAGGTTGAAGGCAACATATTTGTTCACTCATTCATGCTACATAAATGTGTGTTAGCGTACATGAGGGGCCGGGCAGTATAACCCATGCTGGAGATAGTGGTGGGAAGGAGTATTTGCCATCTTTGGGAGGTCAAGTCAAGAGGATTGCCTGAGCCCAGGGGTTCAAGAACAGCCCGGGCAACTTGGCAAGACCTCATCTCTACAATAAATCAAAAATTAGCTGGGCTTAGTAATGTACACCTGTAGTTCCAGCTACTTGGAAGGCTGAGGTGGAAGGATTGCCTGAGCCCAACAGGTAGAAGGTGCAGTGCCACTGCACTCCAGCCTGAGCAACAGAGACCCCAACCAAAAAAAAAAAAAAAGTACCAAGTTGTTCAAGACAGCAACAGTAGCACATTAAACCAAGTGTGGGAGTCCTCTGAGCACAGACCCCCATGGAGACAGCCCTGCCCCCCATGCCTAGAACAGTGCCTGGCATATAATAGGCATTCAATGAGTATTTGGGGTTGGGGGAGAAGGAAAGTTTGGGGGAAGAACAGGAAGGGGGCAAAGAGGTCTTAGACCGAGTGCCTAAGCTAGACTTGGTCAGTCAGCAAAGATTCCTTGGGCTTTCGGTTAAGTTGAGATGGAAGGTAGAGCAGAAATTCCCCGGGGAAACTGCAGAAGGAAGCACGTGTGCAAAGTCCCAAATGAAGGGGAAGAACCTGGGTCATGAAGTTAAATTTGATAAGTTAAGCCCACACTTTTAAGAAAGGGAAAACATTAGCGTTCCTCTTCCATTGTTCCATAATGTTTTTATTTGATATATTAAATATATGTGTGTATATGAGTAGTGAATCACAGTGTAAAATACTGAAAATTATTTACTGGGCTGAAGCCAAAAGAGCATGAAAGAGCGTGAAAGACAGAAGCAGCAGCAAGGAGAAAACTAGGGGTGGAGGAATGTGGGGGCGGGGGCACCGAATCAAAGATGAGCCTGGAGGAGTAGCAGTTAGTGGAGATCAGTTCAAGACAGGCCTTGCAAAACTTACTAAAAAGTTTAGGCTGGGCATGGTGGCTCATGTCTGTAACCCCAGCACTCGGGAGACTGAGGCGGAAGATTGCTGGAGGTCAAGAGTTTGAGGCCAGTCTAGGCAACATAGCAAGACACTGTTGCTTAAAAAAAAAAATTGTTAGCCAGAAATAATGGCATACACCTGTAGTCTCATCTACTGAGGAGGCTAAGGTGGGAGGATTGCCTGAGCCCAGGATTTAGAGGCTGCAGTGAGCCCTGATTGTGCCACTGTGCTTCAGCCTGAGTGACAGAATGAGACCCTGCTCCCATCCCCAAAAAGTTTAGATGTCATTCTGATAGCATATCATTTAGACGTCATTCTGATGGCAGCACTTTGGGAGACAAAGGCAGGAGGATTGCTTGAGCCCAGGAGTTCAAGACCAGCCTGGGCAACATAGCCAAACCTTGTTTCTCTCTACCAATCAATCAATCAATCAGTCAATAAATTAGCAGGGCATGGTGGCACATGCCTGTCGTCCCAGGCACATTTTTTAAAAGGAGAATGGCATAATCAGATTGTACTCTTTAAAAAGATTAGCTGCCGCTTGGAGTGAATTCTCCACTCTGCATCCAATTTTGTCACACTTGGGTTAAAATCCTCAACTGTCTTCCAACTGTTTTTAACATAAACACCCAAATCTGTACCAGGTTTATAGGGCCCTTCAAGGAAAGACCTCACTAGAGCTCTTCCCACCCGGCCCCACTCAGCCTCAAATGCCAGCTTGAAGCACCACCCTGCATCCCTCAGTCTTATTCTGGAAACTTTCTTGTCCCACTGCCCTTCTGTTTGCCCTTTGCTGAGGGATTTCCCCCCTCAACCTTCAGGCCTCAGATTAAAGGTCCTCCGGGCTCCTCTAGAAGTGTTCTCTGGGAAATATCCCAGACTCTCCCTCCCTTTGTAATGAGATCCTGAAGCCCTACCACACTCATCATTTACATGATTACTCATTTAAGGTCTCTGTCCTCATTTGGCTGTAACCTCTGCAAAGGCAGACTGTGTCTATGGGGCCCATTGTGGCGTCGAATATGGTGAGCAGACCATGACCACATTCTACGGGTATGTCCCATGAGTGGATTTAAAGCAATTGGAGCACATACCTCCTAGAAGCACGGGTTCAAGTTTAAAACTATTTTTTAACAATGCACATGAGATTAAAGAAAGTAGAGATTGAGAAGAATAGACTCCTAGAAGAGCTATTTGAAGGCCGGCTCAGTGGCTCAACCTGTAATCCCAGCACTTTGGGAGGCCGAGGCACGTGGGTTCAAGATCAGCACGGGCAACTTGGTGAGACCTCATCTCTACAATAAATAAAAAATTAGCCGGGCGTGATAGTGTACACCTGTAGTTCCAGCTACTTGGAAGACTGAGGTAGAAGGATCACCAGAGTCCAGCAGGTTGATGCTGGGGTGGCTATGAACATGCCAGTGCACTCCAGCCTGGGCAGCAAAGTGAGACCCCAACTCAAAAAATAAAAATAAAGAGCTATTTGAGATGTAAAATTGACAAGATGCTAATTAAATTTTATATGTAAAATTGCATTTTACCTGGAAGCCATGTGTCTACTGTAGCATAGGTTTCTTCGTACAGGACAGCACTGCCATAATCCTCCATTTAGCTATTGCATTGGAAGAACTGTGACCCTAAAGGACTCATGAGTGGCCAGGCATGCTGGCACATGCCTGTAATCCCAGCACTTTAGGAGGCTGAGTTGGGAAGATTGCTTGAGCCCAGGAGTTTGAGACCAGCCTGAGCAATATAGCCAAACCTCGTCTCTACAAAAAAATAAATAAATAAATTAGCAAGGTGTTGTGGGGTTAATCTATAGTATCAACTACTCAGGATGCTGAGGCAGAAGAATTGCCTGAGTTCAGGTAGTTGAGGCTGCCATATTAAAAAAAAAAAAAAGAAAAAGCGCTCATGAATTTTGAGTTACTGAAGACTATAGAATTTCTTTAATTATTCTGGTACCCTAGGCAAAGCAAGAAAGAAATCAAAAAATGCTAATTCTCCAGAAAATAATTTCAGCTCAGACTTTGAATTGGGACTGGGTGCCTTTTTACTTAAGATAATTTTTTCTTTCTCAAAATGGGTATAGATGATACCTCCCAATTTAATGTCTGCCCTTGAGAGATTTCCATGTACTTCATTTAACTGGTCAATAATTAGAGGAGTCGGCCTATCATATCAACAGCTCATACTAATGAGAATATCAAAACCCAATCCTGAGAATTCCCATCTATGCCTGAGCACACAGAAACCCTTCTCCTCACAGTGCTGAAAAAGAAAGAAAGAAAAAGACTCATCTTTCCCTCTAACTCCATGAGAGACCCTACTTATAACCCCACCCCAAAGCACATAGCTTATGGCCTTTGCTCCCAATTTCTCTGGTCTTTTTTTAAACTTTTTAAACACCTTCTTACCAAAATCCTCCAAAACTCTTTCTACCCCACCCCAAACTTGTGATTTTGTTTTTATTTCTCTCTGCTTTTACAATATGGACTTTGTTTCTCTTACTAGGAACCTTTTCCCATCCCTTTAGACCTCAGGGGTCCTATTAAAGATCTTTTGTGTGGTTAAGGGGTTTGTATGCTACAGGAAAGCCCCCAGTGCAGGGGTCGGGTCCAGTAGGCGCCAAGAAAAGCACAGGCTCTTCTCACACCTGCTTTTGCTGGTTTCCACCAAGTCTTCATGGCTTCACCCACCATGGTGGGGGCTTTTCCAATTCATCTGCTCAGAAGCAACTCCACTGTGGAGTACAGGAGACAGGAGGGAGTATAGTACGCTAAGTCAGCAAGTTAGGGACAGGAGAAGGGACAGGGGAAGGGACATGGATAGACACATTAATCATATTGTACCTAACACTGAGTATAGACTCCTTAAGCTTACATATTTTATACAATAACAGAACCAATTGAACTGACCAATTCTACTTAAAAAAGCAATAAAAATAAAATTGACCACAATAATTTCATGTGAAAATTGTTTTGCCGAATCTAAGCTGCTACATCACACCTGTTCCCTCAGTACATGATGGCTTTCAGTGTATGATAAATCCTGTGCTATGTGATGACTGAATTTTGCCAACAGTATTCTCCACTCAAACTACTGTCCTCAAAAATAATTATTTCTGCCATGTAAAAATAGTGTCTACTCTGCCTTCATGTGATAGGAACGCTTCACTCACATATTTAGTCAACTTCTGTTTTTTTCTCATCAGCCTGTGATGATTGAAGAGGTATTATTTGGTGCCAACATAATTATAAATATGAAAGGAGGCAAAGTAATGAAGAGGTCGTCCTCAGAAGATGATCCAGGGGATTCCAAATAAAAATGAAAATATAATATTATAAAAGTTCTTACAGATAAGTAACGATTCCTCAGAGATCTTGAGACTCCACTTGAGAAACAGCTCCAAAATATTGTTTGGTGATTACCTTCCCTAACATTCATACAAGAAGGGACCCAAAAAAACCCTGGAATTATTTTTTGGAGGGTAGGTCCCTTGTAGTACAGGCTTCCCCATCAAGATAAGTGTTCTAAGAACCATCAGCATCAGTGTACCAGCTAGCGCTGTTGTGAGAGGCTGTGTTTGGCTTCAGTGAAATTTTTTTGAAGATCCTTTCAACGTGTTTGCACATTTCATGATGGATGATTTACGAGCACACCTGCCCACACTGCACTGAGTGTTTAGCAGTTTTTGACCAAAATCAGCATGATTGCTGTGCCCTACCCTCCCTATTCACCCAAACTTGCCCCGAATGACATTTTTTGTTTGTTTGTTTCCCCAGATGAAAAAAATCCTCAAAGGAAAACATTTTGCCAATATAGAAGAGATGAAACAAAAAATGGCAGAAGCTCTAAAAGGCATCAAAACTGATGAGTTCAAAAACTGATGGGGGCAGTAGAAAAGGCATCTTGATAGGTGAATTGCATCAAACGAAGAGTCATTGGACGATTACTGAATTTTAAACATGTAAGAATAAATACACAATTTTTTTTTTTTTTAAGTTGGAGTCTCACTCTGTCGCCCAGACTGGAGTGCAGTGGCCGCTCCCAGCCACCGCAGCCTCGACCTGCTGGGCTCCGGCGATCCTTCCGCCTCAGCCTTCCAAGTAGCTGGAACTACAGGCGC
>CAUYQG010056332.1:0-48251 GCA_963574415.1 Tarsius wallacei | reverse complement strand
TTTTTTTTTTGAGTTGGAGTCTCACTCTGTCGCCCAGACTGGAGTGCAGTGGCCGCTCCCGGCCACCGCAGCCTCGACCTGCTGGGCTCCGGCGATCCTTCCGCCTCAGCCTTCCAAGTAGCTGGAATTATAGGCGCGCGCGACCATGCCGGGCTAATTTTTTGATTTATTGTAGAGATGAGGTCTCGCTTGCCCAGGTGGGTCTCGAACCCGCGGGCTCAGGCAATCCACTCACCTCAGCCTCCCAAAGGCGCGGGATTACAGGCACATCCTGCTCTTTTAAAAAATAAGTTTAATTACTTGTGTGGTTCTCTGGGAAAGTCCTTTTGGCTCTGTTAAATCATCTTTTCTAAGATTGAAAACATCTTGAAGAGAAGGGAATCACATAGCTAACTGGGTATGAATAGCTCTCTATCGAGACTGTGTTTAATATTTGAATATAAATATTTTGTACCCAATGAATGAAAAAAATTAATTTAATTCAGAATCGTTTTGCATAAACACATGACATCAAACACTCACGGGAAGCATGTGTGATTGCCCAATAAAGAGCAAAGTATTAAAGGATTGAAATAAAGAAAGAGTAATGAACTATCACCTAATTGTTTCCCCCACCTTTCTTTTGGTGAAGTGGAAAGGCTATTGTGCAGTTCTGCTCCAGACCACTTCCCCATCTCTGACCCTGGCCTTATTTCAGGGTCACGCAGGCAACCAGCCTTTATACTTGTATCTGGGGAAGAAATTAAATGGGATATTAGGTTATTCTACTAAGGATATTCTGGAACTCCTGAGTCCTCTCTTTGAGTCTCTCTTCTCTCCCCTTATCCCTGTGGCAGCAGGCTCCTTTGTCCAGGTCTCATCACACTGCTGGATGAATTCCTTCTCTACTTTTTTTTTTTTTGTCCAGAGCCCCAGAGGAAAATTAAAGGAAGTCAGGGTTTGCAAAGATGACCAAAAAATCCTGAAACTGGGATGATAATGCAAGTTCCTCACTTTTCTTTATTTTTTTATGTCATCTGTTTATTGGGGAAAGTAAAACTAAAATATGCTCTCACAGCTTTGAAGAATAGTGAAAAATAACTGTTAAGAACTTTTCAACTATAATCTAATTTGTAAATGCTGTTGAGACGTTAAAAGAATATCCAGGATTGGGGTGATTATTTCCTAATTGTTTTAAGTCTAATGGATTTGAATTATCAGTGAAAACATGCTCAGCAATTTTATTGCACATATTGTTCTTATGATATAGTTAATTGTCTATATTTTGAAATTATTATATCAGTATGTTATTCCAACAAATGTTGCTGAGCCCTTCCTTTGTTTACAAGACAATGGAAAGTACTGAATGAAATCTAAGATAAAATAAAACACAATTTCTACTTTTGATGTGCTTAAATTTTGATACCAAGGAGAAAATATGGCATAATATATGCCTCTTATAAATGCTGTAAGAAACAGTTCTAGGAGAGCTACAGGAGTTTAAAAAAAGATTACTTTCATTAGCATAATTATGGTAAGCTTTTCAGAGAAGATAGCATTTAATACTTAAGTATAAAATAATATTTTGACCAGGAATTGCTTTGTGCATATCTTATCTCCTCAACGACACCATAATCTTCTTGCGGATAGAGACTGGATATATTATACTTGTTTCTCCACTCCCTATCTTTTATTCTCTTAGCAAGGATTAGCTGTCCAGGGGGCCCTTTATACATAATTGTTTTTTTTAATACTTGTTAAATGGTAAGAAAAAAGTCAGAACAAATGCCACAAACTCCATCTGCATCCTTTGGCTGACTAGATTCCAACAAGAAAATTCTTGATGGATACCATGGGATGGCAGATACTCCAATTTCTTTCCTCTATATTAAAGAATTAGGAAAACTGGATTTTAATACTCACTTTTCTATGATGTGAAGTGGATCAGCCTTCAATGATCTCACCTACAAATGAGCCTGACAGCATCTTGAAGATTTACTAAATATCATTTTATGTCACAAAAGAGTTGTAAAGTTTTTGGGAAAGACATTATACAAATGCAAGGTGCCATTATTACTAGTACGACTTTTGTGTGATAAGTTCATTCATGACAAGACTGCAGAGATTTCTTTAGAAGCAAGTCATCACTTTAATTTTTTATTTCACTTTTATGTTTCATCTGGCTCATCTTTTTGAAGTCATTTTCCTTGTTTAAATAGTTTTCTATTGTACCTTTTCTCTCAAACTGGTTTTATTTTGATGGATTTAGCTTCCCTGGAGGAAGCCACATATGGAAAAACCTATGAACCATTGAGCTGCTAATAATAATTATCCTCTGCCCTTTTAGAGCCTCTTTTATCTGAGGATATCAAAGCACTTTTCAAACCAGTATCTATAATTACTTCCATCATACAAAAGAAAATCTGCAAGTGAGGCTGAGTAACTTACAGGAGGTTAAAAAAGGCAAAAAGAGGAACCCCAAATTTCTTGCCCTGTTCTTCTTCCCTGCCTGTTGGACTTCAGGACTTTTAGGAATAGTGATTCTGAGAAGAGGCAGAGAAAGGGGGAGCATATTTTCATAATATGTAGCTCTAGTGGAGGCCTGCCCTCTGATAATCTGAGGCTATATGGCAAAACATTGATACGTTGCAAACCAGTGAAGGGAGAGGTCACTTTGGGGCAGCATGGCTAAGAAAGGCTTTGTCAGTAGAACTTTAATCAATCTGCCTCAGTGAATAGGTGGTTCTCTACACTGCCTTGCCTTTCAGTGTTCTTCCTTACCTAGAAAAATAGAGTTAATATTTGGTAAAGGACAGGAGTCCACTTTTTCTTCAGCAAACCAAGTACAGAGCTAGCAGGGTGAATTTCTGTGTTCTCTTTAAGAGGGTAACTTAAGACAAGTGTTCACTGGGATTCAAACTTCAGGATATTACCATTCATTCTTTAAAATATTACCCACATATTCTTTATAACGGAAAGATTTTTGTTTCTGGTTTCTGTTTGCAGATGAAATAGCATGCCTCAATGTGGTGACTTTAAGAATGGGCGGAATGAATAATATGGAATGGGACTGGAGAGTCAGGGATTCAGACGTGGGGTCTGAGAATTGGCAGAAGGCCTAGGTCTGACTGATGGATGAAAAGGCTCTAGGTCCTCCATACTAAATGGTGAACTAGGAACGATTAAAGAAATAATGTGGTAAAGAGCTTCAGTCATCAAGTTATTCTAAAAATGAAGCAGGGCATTTTATACGCGGAGAGAAGGGCACCGATCATTGTCTGAATATTGCTAAGATGTCCCATAGAACCTACTTGAAATAATTTTTTACAATTAATTTGAACAAGAGCACTGAGACTCTTTACAAGTATAATAAAGCTAATCTTACACTTAATAGAGACACTTTTATTTTTTAATGTTAGTAAAATCAGAATCGTATTAAATTTTAGAAGTGAATCAAACTTTTATAACTTTAGAATTTCCTTTCTGGGGCTTATTTGATGATTAAAATGCTCTTGTCTCAATCCCTGTGGATTAGATTGAATCTTACAATTCTCACTATTTTTCTCTTAGACATATCCTGATTGCTTTTTTGTAAGTAACATTTTCATGGCAAGCTGTTTTATACATCTATTTTCACATTTGCTCTCATAGTTTTAACGAATGCTAATGGTTTGTATTTTTCTGTAAGACAAGAATTTAGGATGCTTGATTTGAAGGAAATAGTAACTATTATTTATGAAGCATTTACTATATCCCTGATTCTGGGTTAAGTTGCATGCATTATGTCACTTTACCCTTAAAATAGCACTGATGCAAGCACTAGTATTATTTGCATTTTATAGGTGAGTAAACCAAGGCTTGAAAACTTGTGTCATTTGACCAGTGTCCCACAGCTAATAAATGGCATAGCTATCCTTGAAACCCAAGTCCTGCTGCCTCCAAACCCACTCTCTTATAAACTGCAGTTTTAACCTGTTTCATAATTGGTTCTTAAATTTCTAGTTCTATGACCTTCACCATGTCTACCTAAGCTATCACAGACCATGTGCCACTACTATCCTCAAATGTCTTCAGCCAGCCTGTGGACACATATATTTGAGCCAGTTGGAAATACCCAAGATAGGTATCCCTTGCACATATGTTCTTCATGCCTTATTTGAGCTTGCTAAAACCCTGATATCTTTGTCGACTTTAATAGTTATAATGTCCTCTTGAAAAGAGATGACCTTACTAAGTGTCATTTCTTGGTAAATAAAGCTGTGCCACCATTGGCTTTTGATTCATCATCACACTGATATTTAGTGTCAGTGAAGAGTATGCTGGACGGGGCAGCAGTCTTGAGCTCTTATAAAAGGAAACAGGTGGTTGGTCACTACGAACATAGTCCCTCTGGCAGATATGGGAAAATGACAACTTGTATTTAGCATTTTCATTGAGGCTGGCAGTTTGCAAAACTACTTTTCTCTTTAAAACTCTTTTTTCAAATAGGAGGACACCAAAATAGAATGTATTATAACTTCTTCCTGTGTCTTGCACACTTCGCTCTTTCTGAAGATAAGACTTCCCTTTTCCTTAATTCAAACATAGCATTCATATGCTCCTCAGTGAGTAGTCGGTTGTCAGAACTAATACATACAGGTGTTTAGCAGATTGGGAAAGAGTAAATGTTTTTTGTCAACTTCTTAAACAACTTCCCCCACAATCACAACGCTCTCCAAATAGAATCTGCTGACTGCAATGCCAGGGTCAGTGTTACAGAGTGACTCACTACCAGATAGAACAAACAAGCTCAACAAAGGCTGCTTCAGGATGGAAATGCTGTTTCCTCGTTGCTAGTGAAAGCTATATTTTTCACAAAATAGGGCTAAAAAGTATGTGTTTGGAAGTCACTGAGGAGTCTCAGATAACGCTGGGTCTCAAGAAACAGCTCCACCCTCTAACAGCTGTTGTCCTTCCCTTCCTCCCCCAACTCCTAGAGTGCACCAGATGCATTCAGTTCCTCAGTGAAAACGCTCCCTGAACCTGATCCAGTCCTGCTCTACCCACGCCACTTCCCAGAAGCCAGCCTTGCCAAGGTCTCCAGTAACACGGTCACTGCCAAAACGAAATGGCACTTCTCCATCTTGATGCTCCTTGACCTATGTACAGAATTTGACACTGCTGATAACCAATTACACAACTCTTTCTTCTTGGCTTCTGAGCCTCTTTCCTCATTTAGTCTGCCTCTCACCTTATCTGCTTTAGAGACCCTTCACCCCTCATTCCCTAGCTTCCACTTTCCAGGGGGTCACCCCCATTGCTTTGTCATCTATCTATTTCATGTGTGACTGCTGTCTCGCTGACTGCCGAGGCCACGCTTCATTCATGTTAATACCTAAGTGCCTAGATAGTGCTTACAGGATAGCATGAACTGAAAAAAAAAAAGGTGAATGAAGGCACGAGTCTAATAGGTCAATTTCTCTATTCACTTCAGTCTTGCATGTTGCATCTGGCTTTAAGACAAGTCCCTTGACCAATTCATATTAAACAGAAGTGTGTCATCTGTCTTTAACTTTTCCCACACCCAGCATCTATGTGTTAGTAAAGAACACTGGTAAATAATGAAGCTCCCAAATAAAACTCCTCGCTGACTTTTGGTTGTTTTTCAATTTCTATTTCCAGTTCCCAATTAAATTTGCTTTTTCAGTCATGACATTTTCTGAATCTGATTTGCCTTCTTTTCAATGCTTCCCATGTATTTTTACAATATTTGTGCAGAATAAATTTTTAAAAGTACTCAGTGTTCAATTGGCATTTGGTACAGTAACTACTTGCTCTGATTTATTGCAAAGAGCAGCCAATTAATATTTGTTGAGTGAAGTCTGCACAAACAAATGGATTTGTGTATCGTTTCTCAATTTGATCATGAAGGTGGTTCAACAAGTGAATTCGTTGTTTCATCGTCTGTTTATTTTTACCATCTTAATGACCAGCTCATACCATCTCAGAGGGGATATAATCAAAAGTAAAGCAGTTCGTTAATTCAATGAAACATAGGAGTTAGACTCTATAAACTATTAATTTTGTTTTATGGTTCATATATAATCCTTCACTTCCTGTTTGGATATGAAGCCTCTGGAATCCCGTTACAATTTTTCTTCAGTCTTCAGTTCTTCTGCAAAGTTATCTTTTTTCACCTGTCATTTTGCATATGCCAGGTTTTTTTGAGATTATATAATTTTTAAAAATTTGCCACATGAGCCTCTCACTCTGCAAAGCATTTCAACTTTTTAATTCCTTATTATTTTCTTCCTTCCTCTTGTATACCCTCTGAATAAATCACACTCATGTCTAATGTATCACAATCACATGTCTGCTTACCACTCTCTTCCTATGAACATTTCACTTTATATATTTTTTTCATTTATGGATGGATAGATTAGATAGATAGATAGATATAGATAGATAGATAGATAGATAGATAGAATAAGATAGATGATAGATAGTTAGATAGTAGGTAAACAAATTCACCTCTTACATATATTTAAGAATTGTTCATATATTTTGCTAGCATCAAGAACTTACTTCATAGTAAGTGTTAAGATATTTTCATTTTATCCTCTCATTGTAAGCACACCTCTTCTACATTTGTAATGAACCGAAAGCACTTATATTCGAACATTATTTTATTTATGGTTTGCAAAGCTATCTTTCCTTTTATATGTTTCTCAGTATTATTGTCATTAGCCTCTGATTGTAAACTCCTAAAAGGAACAACTGATATTTATGATATTGTGATATTAAATATATCCTAAACATTTTCTGACACTGTACTATGGGGATATAGGTGATTAAAATGTTACTTATGAGTCTATTAACAAATTGTCATGCATAGATCGAAGACTATGTAGGTATCTGAAATTATAAAAATCAATTCATTCTTCCACCTATTGCCCGTGTATTTGTTCAACCCTGCTAGAGAGAGTACATAATAAAAAGTGGACCCCTTCCATGATTCAATGGATCTTGTTAGATCAATAGTATTTCCCATTTAGTAAAATGTGATGTCTCATGATTTTTCATAGCAATCTGTATAATTGGAAAGGATTCACTTGATTAACATAGAAGAGTGGTAAGTCATATGAGGCATCATAATGAGATACAAGAAAAATCTAGGTTGATATTTCTAACCCATCTGAGCTTCCAAAATATGTAATTTTAGAAAATGAAAAAGAAGACTTTTTCAGTTTTCCTGATGCTTATTGTTTCTTCCAGTTGATTATCTGAGTAATAAACCACTTACATTCCAAATTTCTTTCTCTGCTTGCAATAGCCACACTCTTTTGCCCAAGATTTTAAATCTTCGATAAAATATAAATGAGCAACAGCTTCCTGCTAACCACACTTTCCCCTTCTTGTTTTGCTCTGTCTAAATGTTCTTCTTGAATGCCCACAGGACTTTCTCTTCCTGCTTGGCACGGTCCTAAATTAGTTTGAATTACATTATTCTTACATTCAGTGTATGTACTTGCATTATGATTCCTAGGGTAATTCGTGTCCTTTAACCAGTGTGCTTATCATCAATGCTTCAAGGGACAACAATCTGACCAGATCGTCAAGGTTGCTTGGGGGTAGAGCTATTCATTGGCACAATATAGGTTTCATGCTTATGGTAACTCAGAAATCTATCTCTCATCCAAGCCAGAGACTTCTCAGTATTTTGTTTTAATCATGTTTGCAGGTTGGTGCTGATACAAAAGTATGCATTCATTTTTTCCCATTAAGTTCACAGCAATTCTTTATACTGGTTGTTTTCTTCTGGACTAAAAATTCAGCCACTGAGCATCAGCTAAAAATCTTTTTCTGCCTCTGTGTGTTTTTGTAAGTGGGTGTGTTTTATTATCAATGACTCATTAACATATTAAAATGCTTAGTTGAAATAAATAAGTAAACTTTGCCTCGCTTATTGTTCATTCTTGCTTTTATCTTCTCCTGGCTAGATTACCCTAATGCTAGGTCACTTGGACTGCCAAGACCAATGACAAACCTTTGTTTTGTGCAAAATCTCCATTGTTAACAAGGTGTGGTCCAGAGACATTCAATTGTCCCTGAGCTATCACAGCATTACTATACATTTTTTGGTGAATAATCAAAAATCCTTTATGAAATCATTTGTGCTATACAAGTTTACGTTTGTAGGTGGAGCCCCGACTAATTTACATGTTTATTTCTGGGCACTAGCTATCCTCTAGCTAAGTCATTGTGACAAACACAACTGCCTTAATACTGAAGAATGTTCACTTTCTCCTACAATTTTGAAACTCCTAGTTCACAGCATCTTGCCTTGAGTTGTCTATGTAAACTCCAAACAACTAATTATAATGTGGGGAAAAAATCAGAACCTTTATTTTGCATCACGTGGAAAAATACGCTTTTATGAATTCTATTTGTATATGCTAAATTCAGTGAAGTCAATTTTGATGTGAAGATAATGCCTCAAAAATGGAGAGATTTAATCCAGAATGTACAAATGACTAAGTTGCAATCACATAATCAGTGGAGGCAGGGGTTTTCTTGACACCAATCATAGTCGTCACTGCCTTTTCTAAAAGCTTAGGCCTCAAAACACTTGAGTTCTAGCGCAAGCCTCACCACTTTCTGACTAGCTGAATGACAAGAAGTCAGGCAGCTAGCCTCTTTCCGTCTTAGTTCCTTCCCCTTCTGTAAAATTGTAGGATTGGACCAGAGCAGCAACTGTCAGCTCCATCTGGCATGTCTCGGGGCAGAATATGGCATTCTAGTCTTGGCACCAGATACAGGACCAAACCCCCATGTTATATCTTCTATCATGAGCTGTGGAAACCAGAAAAAGTATGTGGCACACAAGTGTTAGCCCCCAGTTGTGCTACGGGAGATAAAGAGGTTGAGAATCTTTAGATCAGATGACCTCCATGATATCGTGCAAGTTCTTCGACCCAAAGTGAATCCTTGGAATAAAAAAATGTTAATTGTTTTTTGGCCTGGTGTGGTGGCTCACATCTGTAATCCTAGCACTTTGGGAGGTGGAGACAAGAAGATTGCCTATGCCCAGGGTTTTGAGACCAGCCTGGGCAACTTGGCAAGACTCTGTCTCTACAATAAATCAAAAAATCAGCTGGGCATCGTGGCACATGCCTGTGGTTCCAGCTACTTGGAAGACTGAGGCAGAAGGATTGTCTAAGCCCAGCAGGTCGAGGTACAGTGGCCGTGAGCATGCCACAGCACTCCATCCCAGAGTGAGACTCTGACTCAAAAAAAAAAAGTCAATTTTTTTTCAGAGGTTGCAATTCTGAAAGCTAAAAGCTGGGATTATGCCATGTATCTTAGCCTCTTTGTGCTGCTATAACAAAATACCACAAACTGGGTAGCTTATAAACAAGAGAAGTTTATTTCTCACAGTTCTAGAGGCTGTGAAATTCAAGATCAAGGCATCAGCAGATTCAGTGTCTAGTGAGGGTCTACTTCTTAGACAGTCATCTTTTTGCTGTAACCACATGGCAAAAGGGCTGAAGACCTTGTAAAATAATAATAATAATAATAATAATACGGCCAGGCGCAGTGGCTCAAGCCTATAATCCCAGAACTTTGGGAGACTGAGGTAAGGGGATTTCCTGAGCCCACAGGAGAACAGCCTGGGCAACTTGGCGAGACCTCATCTTTACAATGGATTTTTTAAAAAAAGAAAGAAAAATTAGCCAGGCATGTTAGCGGGCTCAGTACACATCACGTGGCAGAAGGGATGAGGAATTTCTCTGAGGTCTCTTGTTTATGAGCACTAATCCCATTTATGAGTGCTCTATCCTAAGGATTTAATCACCTACCAAAAGTCCCATCTCCTGATATCTTGGAGGGTAAAATTTCAGAATATGAATTTTCAGGGGGACACATTCAGACCATATAATTTCATCCCTGGGTCCCCAAAATTCCTTCCACCCTAGTAGTTCCAAAATCTTAACTCGTTATAATATCAACTCATAAATCTTAAGTCTACAGTCTCATTTAAATATTATCAAAATCAGACATGGGTGAGACTCAAGGCATGAATCATTCTGAATCAAATTGCTTTCTGACTGAGAACCTGTGAATCAAACATGTTATGTGCCTCTAAAATACAATGGTGGGACAGGCATAAGATAGACATTCCCATTCCAAAAGAGAGAAATAAGAAAGAATAACAGGCAATAGTTCCCCAGCCAGTCTGAAACCCAACAAACAAACAACATCAAACCTTAAATCTCAAGAGTAATCCTTTTTTTGGTTCAATGCTCTTCTCCGAAGGCCCGCAAAGGTAGAGGTCCTACCTTCTGGACATACTGGGGCAGCAGTTGGACCTCTAAGGCTTTGGGCAGCCCCACCACTGTGGCAACTCTGTGTCTTGGTAGCACACCCATGGCTCTCCCAGGCTGGAATCGTACACCAACTGGTGGATCTAATGATCTGAAGTTGGAGGGGCAGCTCCATTCTCATAGCTTTGCTGGGTATTGCCCTAATGAAAGCTCTCTATGGTGGCCCTGCACTTGCTGGGATTTTTGCACTGTGGTCCTATGATTGGGAAAGGCAACCCTAATGATTTCCAAATTGGCTTCAGAGACAATTTTCCATTGTCTTGGACAATGGCTCCTGATTTCTGTTTAGATAGCTGACTAATCTTTTTATCAGATGATCATTTGACCACACTCTTAGTGTTCTCTCCTTAATAGACTTTCTCATTCCTTTCAATATGGACAGGCTGAGAATTGTCCAAATCTTTAAGTTCTGCTTCCCTTTTGACTAACTATTCTATCTTTAAATCATCTTTCCTTGCATTTTACTACAAGCAGTCAAGAGGAACCAGGTTGCTCCTTTAACACTTTGCTTAGATATTAATTTCCTCTGCCAAGTGTCCAGTTTTGTTGTTCACATGTTCTGTCTTCTGTAACACACAAGGCCACAAACATAATTTAGCCACACTTCTTGCCACTTCATTACAAGGATGGACTTTTCCCCAGTGTCCAGTAACAGATTCCTTGTTTCTGTCTGACACCCCATCAGAATGGTCTTTACCATCCATATTGCTACCAAAATTCTATTAAAGATTGCTTTGATATTTTTTAAGATAATTGAGGTTATCTTTGCAGCTCTCCTCTTTTTTTCTGGACCATCGCTGGAATCCCCCTTAACAGGCTGCTGATAGCAAGGTGGGCTTTTTCTAGTATGAACCTCACAACTCTTCCAGACTTTACCCATTTCCCAGTTCCACATTTTTAGGTACTTATTGGATCAGCACCTCACTTCTCCAAACCAATTATCAGTCTTAGTCTCTTTGGGCATCTTTAATAAAATATCAGAGACTGTGCAGCTTCTAAACAACAGAAACATATTCCTCACAGATATGGAAGCTGGGAAGTCCAAGATTGAGGCACTGGCAGATTTGGTATCTGGTGAGGGTTGGTTTTCTGATTCATAGATGGTCCCTTCAAGCTGTGTCCTCACATGGTGGAAGGAGTATGGAATCTTCTTCCAGGCCCCATTTACAATGGCACTCATCTCATTTACAAGGGCTCCACCCTCTTGACTTATCACCTCCAAAAGGCCCCACCGCCTAATACTATTACCTTGGAGGTTAGAATTTCAACATATGAATTTGGGAAGAACAAAAACATTCAGACCTTAGTACCATGCAAAAAAGTAATATGGCCAGACGCAGTGGCTCAAGCCTATAATCCCAGCACTTTGGGAGGCTGATGTGGAAGGATTGCCTGAGCCCAGTGGGTCGAGACTGGGGTGGCTGTGAGCATGCCACTGCTCTCCAGCTTGCGTGACAGAGTGAGGCTCCAACTCAAAAAAAAAAAAAAATACAACTTTGCAGAGATTGAATTGTGGAACTCTGTGAATAAATTATGTAAGATATGTTGTCCTGTTGACCACTTCTTTCACTGCAAGACAGTAGAACACTTTGGGGTTCAGTACACATCCAGAATGTTCTATTTTTCTAGATTACTGCCCCTGATCAGTGAAGTACACCTGTCATGAAGGAGGCAGACATATTTTCAAACAATCTAAATGAGTGTGTGAGGCTGAGACTAACTTTGCATGATGACTAGAAGGATCACCTGAGAAGGATCTTGAAGCATGAGTAGGAGTCCATTAAGCAAAGAAAGGTAGCCTGGGCCATACAGGGGTAAAAATAGATTGCACAAAGGTTTAATTGTGTTTGCAGAAAGATAAGAAGTTCTATGCAGAATTAGAAGGGTGGGAGTTATTATCAAAAGAAAGAATGAAAACATAGGCAGAAAGTATTCTTACAGATAAACTAAGGAGTCTGAGTTTTATCTGGGAGGAGATAAGAGTTTTTGCGATATTTTTTTGGATGTATTTTTTTAGAAGTTATCCATATTCTATTTGTAATGACTACAATGGCTTCCTAAGGAGAGGGCTGCAAATCCGATAAAGGACATTTTGCCTGTGCCTTGAAGGGCTCTATTGTACATGTCTGATGGTCTTCATTGTACAAAAGGTAGGGGAGAAGTTTAGCTGAAATACTCAAATATAGAAGGGGAAGGATTTGGGGTTTTTATTTAAGAAGATCAGAAACAGAGAAATGAAGGAAAAGGAGGACCCAAAAATATAAATAGAAGCGAGAAACAGGTTTATCAATGGCATAAGGGAAAAATAAACGACATTTTAAGAGTAATTATTTCTTTGCTCCTTTTGAAGCTATATACTTTGCAAGTATTTAAACCATTCTTCAGCCTTTGTCTCAAATTTCCAAGTCCACTGAACTTGTAGGTACTTAATGTTTGTGAAAATCAAGAGGTAGACCAAGATAGTGGTATATCAAGGAAGCAGGACTCCGGAGGCTGAGGTAAGTAAGATTTTAATTCCTACAGGTATATGTAAAACCCTTGGGGGAAAGTTTTAGTCATCAGCAGGCCATGAAACTGGTAGGAGATAAGAATTTCTGCCGCATTTATCTACAAGTGTGTGAAAAGAGACATCTAATCTCTGTTTCTAGCAGGTTTTTTTAGTCAGGGATTGGCATGACCAGATTCACTTTCTGGTGGAGAGCTTAGCAGTGTAATATTTGAGGGATGGATTAATACATCATGTGGCAATCCTCACACGGAACAGTAGAAAGTACTATTTGAAGCAAAAATAGGTGTCAGGAAGCACACCTATGTATCTAGGTTGGTAGATCTGATCTGAGAAATGGTACTTGCAGTAGGAGATAAGGAAGAAAGGGGCAGGAGGAGGGGTGAGGAATTAGGTTTGGAATTGGAGACTTTCAAGTTACTGTGTTCGAGCTGAGTAGAAGTGCCCATTAAAAGATTGTATATATAGCTGAAGAAGGTCTGTGTCAATATCAACAGTATGTGATGTAGTAAGAATAAAACATAGACAGTACACTTATTGCGTCTCAATGAGTATTGTTTTCTCCTTCCTCTTCCCTTCTTTCCTCCCCCCTTCCTTTTCTCTTTTTCCTACTTCTCTCCTTATCTCCTCTTTTTCAGAAAACATTTATTAAAGGAAATTAAAATGTTCCATTTTTTGCAACTTTTTCTAAAGTATTCTTGCTAAAAATTATTTTACTCATCAAGTTTATACAAAACTTGATGAAGATTGATACAAGATTGGCTCCCATATGTATTAAATAAGTTGTCACAGTTTTGACATGGTTATAGTCTGTTGTCATTTTTTCGGTCACTACTAACCCAAAATTGCTTCTGTCATAAATATTTGATAAATATCATATTTTCCATGTTCTTTCTTTCTTAAGGGAAAAATTGTTCTTAAAGTTATTCCTCTATTCTTATTCATTAACAATATTTTTTCTCTAAAACTGTCTTCTCTTTTTTCTATTACTCTTTCTATCTGCTGTCCTCATATAAATTAGGGCTTTCCCAGGTCCTCTTACTTTGAGCTATACAAATGTAAATAGTTGATTGGATGATGTCACTGTGCATTTATAAAGCTTTAGTTACTTTTTGGCTCTCTTATAGTCATTTTAAGGTTGTGTAAATGCTCCATTAGGATCATTTAAAATTCAGTTTATTAAGGTTGTCATTTTTCCATAGTTAGAGAAAAATGAAAGTGTTTGTAAGAAACTTTGTCAAAAAGAGTTGAAATATACAACTTAATTATTGCTTTTTTTAAATTATAAAAGAATAAAGACTTTTGTTAACATGTTTTAATTAAAATTTTCATTGAAAACATTTAAATTTGTAAAAGCAATTAATAATTATTTAAGTTATCTTTTAGAGATAAAATTATTTTAATAATATGATTTTTTGCATATGTTATATACTTGCTTGTAAGATAATAAAATTATGACAGTTACTAGTGACCAATGTATAATGCTTATAAAAATAATAATTCTAAGTGAAAAGAGCTAAAATGCAGAAGTTGGTGGCAGAGAATAAATAAAAGTTTATTAAATAAAACCAAGATATACTACCATACTATTAAATATTTCTTATGAATGTTAATATTATCTCCATGGAAGTTAATTTGTAAACATTATATTTCAATTTTTTTCAGAAAATTTATTCCTAAATATGCATTCCAAACATTTTTAATACAAACAACATACACTGAGTTTTTAAAACCTGAGAGGACATAGAGTCTATTATAATACCTTTATCTTTCAAATGTATAATTAAAATGCTTTTATTATATAAATGAAAAAAATAAGACAAAGGACTATTGAGATAATGTATTGTCATGTGATTTTGAGATACATGTATTCCAAAAAAAATGTACATTGGAAAATGGTAGTCATTGCTTACAAGCTACTCACTTATATATTTAAAATAGCTAAATGTTGAATATTATCGATTTGCATTACATATTTCTTCTGAAGAGCTCAAACTATCATATTATATGTGTAATACACATCAATGAATACTTATTAAGACAATAGATACTCAACAGAATACCCAGAGATAAAATAATGAAATTCCTACCAAAAAGAATCCTCGATACATTTTTTTCAAAGTCTCAGCAGTAGAGATGAAGTCAATCTTAGAATTAAGGAAAATAGCACATGCAAGTAGTCCAGAGCTTGATCCACTAATTTAAAAAGTTTTGCCATGTATGTATAAAGAATATCTAAAATTTCTTTTGGATATCCTGGTGGGGAATGCTCACCATTTGTTTAGTGGCAAAAAAATTCTCCAGAACACAGTGTAATGTCTTATAACAAATACCTCTTCCATAAACTGTTCCCCAAAACATCACTGGCATTGGCGTTCACCCTTCCTTCTCCCTTATGTATTTATATGTATCACTCAGCACCTTTCCTCTGGCTTGGAAAGCCATCAGGAACTTTTATCTTAGGAGTCAGTTGCCAGTTCTGTTTAGCGAACAAGTCAGCAGGATTCTCCAGAGCCACGAAAGTAAGCCTGTCTGTGCCCTTTTTCTCAGACTAATAGTGCCATTACATCAAAAGCTAGTCATTGGGAAATAGTCTTTAGAACTGCTCACTGGAAGTGATATAGCCTCAAAGCCCAGCCAACAGCCTATTCCTGGGTACCCAGACATTCTGTTTTACCTCTTTAAGTCTGTTCACACTTATATAAGTTTATATCAATGCAAGAGAAATTATTGAAAAACGCATTCTTTTGACTTTTATATTTTGCGATCCAGAATGTGGATACTATGGAGGTATTGAAAAGTTTTGTTTAGCCTCCCAAGGAAAGAACATAAATTTACAGAGCCTTCAAACATCTTCTGTTGTTTCATTCTTCCCTCTCTCCCTCCCATAGGATATTATCATATTTGGCAAGATGGGGTTCAATTTCACTTAAAATGATAGAATTAAACAGTCAGCCCATCTAATGCGTGGAATCTATACACTCTTAGAAGCATAGTTAAATTTAATCATATATTAGACCATAAAATTAATAGTTCTACATTTGGAACTAAAACAGATTTTTTGAGTTTTATTTGACATTTTAAGAGTAAGTTAAAATAAATATATAGCCAAAGACCAAGCCCATTAAACCAAAATATTTAGTGATCGTATTTTATGTTTCATAGCTTCACAGTATTACAAATTGCTGAACTATATTTCAATTTTAGTGTATTTGCATATTATATACAAAATAATAAGAAGCAGAGTAAAGAAAGCATTTGGAATACAGGAAGAAGTGATGGCAACACAAATAAAATTTATTGCTAATAAATTAAAGAAAATATATGGAGTGTGTAGTTGATATGGTGGTGAATCTTTTTGGAGGTCAATCATCCCCTAAATTATAACAGAAAATTTCAGATTTTTTTATCAACTTTTTAACAAATTGAAAACTCATGTTTTCATATGCACTATACCTCTTAATTATTTCTACATATATAAACTATATTGTATATTATAAACTTCAGACTCTAGAGAATGACTCTTTATCTCATTACTTAGCTATTTTTCTGATTTTATATACTTTTAGAAGGGATGTCTTTGTTTAAACTCTGCCTCAGTCCTCCCATTGCTTAGCCCTACTCCCAATAAAATGTTTTGCTACCTTTTGGTAATCTCATATATTGTACGTGAACAACTGCAAGTCCCTGAAACAAAATGATATAAAAACTAGTTTACTAAACTCTACTTGCCAATTTTAATAAATATATTAAAAACTGAAGCTAATATGTCTCAACTATTTTTTGGTACACTTCTCAATTTCACAAGTCAAAATATGACCTTCACTCAAACATCACAAGTCATGACTTTTTGTAGAGGAAAGAGAATTGTGTTTTTAATCATTCATCAAAAGAGTAGGCATCTATACTATTGTGTTGCTTCCCAAATATAGTAGAACTGTCAACAGAAACTTATTCACACCCTCACAGTTCTCTGGAGCAACATGGACTCTATCTTACTTTTTAATTCATTCTTCAGAAAAATATTTTTGTATTGTATTTCATCACAGTGCATAAATTATCAGTTACACACGGTACATGATCCTCTCGGGCATGGGCTGAGAAAAGCATGTAAGAAAAATATGATAGATGTATATCATCACGTTTACGAAAAAAAAAAAAAATTTTTGGTTTTCCCAATATATAAAAGAGGCAGAGCAGGGGTGAAGCTGTCTATTTTGTGGGAGGTGTGGAAAGTCTCTAATATTTATAAAACATCAGTCTTGGCCCTGTGCTACATGCTTACATACTCTTGATTTAATCCTAAAACTAACTCTGTCAGATAATTTCCTGAAGTTCTAAAATAAATGCCTATGTTCCCATTAAAAAGAAGTTAGCAAATATGGTACAGAGGAGAAAATGTCTTTCACTATTACCACTGTAATGAAATTCTTTCCAATTTATCATTTTAATAACTTTCCTTCCATTATTTTTCTATGAATGAATATATAATTCCTGTGCAGTTCCAGCAACTTTGTACTTAATTATATATTTTAACTTTTTAATTTCCTCAAGATTGCAAGTATAACCTACTTCTGCATTATTATATACTTGGCATATTTACTGTTATAACTGAATAATGGTCTTTGATATGGAGTGAATATATCATAATTAGCCGTTTCTCATGGACTTGAAGCCATTACTAATTTTTCACTATTTTAGAAATGTACTTTTTAAAAGACTCATCATAAAGATTTTTTTGGTTTGTTTGTTGTTTGAATTTAAGATCATTTTCTTAGCATAGATTGATAACAGTGAAATAAATAGGAAAAGGGGTTGTACAAATGCTTATAAAATAAAAATAGTGCTTAGACTTTACATTTACATTTTAAATTCACAAAAACAATTGATTAGGGACAATAATAAACCTATTATTCTGTTACTCCATACGTTGTGCTGGTCAATGTCTTAAACTGACAAAACTCTTTGGAAAACAATGTCATGTATAAGTTTTTCTATCCAATGGTATAGCATCACATTTCTGGGAGTCTCTCCAGATAAAATAATGCAAAAGAGGAAAACATATTTTGCAAAAATGATCATTGCAGCTTTGTTGATTTTTAAATTAGTTCTAACTTTATAAATGAAAAGAACTCTTTTTATCATTATAAGAACTATACCTATTCATGGTAAAGAATTTAAGCCATTCATAAGAACAAAGCACACGCTCCTGTCCCATTTCCTAAAGGTAACTGCTGCTAACTATCTCTTAAGCAACCTTCCTAAATTCTTCTGTTCAGAACTATGTGAACACACATTTCTTTTCACTCAAGCTCACATCATACAAATTGTTCTTCAATTTGCTCTTTTCACTTACCATAATATCTTAGACATCTTTCCATTTCAATAGGTACAGACCTAACTCATTCTTTTGAAAGATTAAATCGTGTTTTCCATTGTATGACTGCACCATAGTTTATGTATCCCATACTCATTTTTAATTGTTTATTTTTCTCTATTATAAAGAATGTTGCAAAGAACATCCTTGTACATAAATCTTTCCACATTTACAAATATAACTGTAAGATAGTTTCAACAGTAGAATGCCTAAGCAGAGGCTTATATGCATCTTAAATTAGAATATAGTATTTGCCCCCCAAAAGAGTTGAACCAATACATCCCCACCAATAGTGCTTGGCAATGCCTATTTCCTCACATTCTTTACAGCACTGAATACTCTCAAACTTTTAAATTGTAGCCAGGTGTGGTAGCATGCGTCTGTGGTGGTCCAGCTACTTGGAAAGCTGAGGCTGAAGGATCATCTGAGCCCAGCAGGTCGAGGCTGCAGTGGCCATGAGCTTGCCACTGCACTACAACCTGGGCAACAAAGAGTGAGACTCCAACTCAAAAAAAAAACCTTTTAAATTGAAAAGACATAACATGGAGTCAGTATAGCTAAAGAGCAGCCATTTTAACACCACCTGCTTGCCATGTTTTCCTAGCAGGTCACTTTACTTTACCTTCTAATCACTAGCCAAGGACAGAGGTAGGTATTGATCATTGTTTTACAACTCCCTTCCCAGCTTGTTTTGTACCAATTAGCTTTTCTCCTTCAAGTATTTTAACCTAATCAGTCCTTCATTACCTTTGTGACACAGACCCCATGACCATGGTAGCAGTCTCGTCACTAATCCACCCATCTTGCTGTCCATCACCTGATGTCAGCAACTGTGCTTACCTGCCCCTTTGTGATGATGTGGAGCAGACCACCACCCAATCACCTTAACCATCTGCCCCCATTGAAGGGGAATATTTAAAAGTATTCAACTTCAAGTAGCCATTTGCTATTGCTTTGTTAAACTCTGGTGTGTCCATGTGGCTCTTTGAGCTATGGCTGCCATATCTCTTAGCCTTGGCTCCCTCCTCTACCTTGAGGAGACGAATATTCTGTCTCTCGGTCGCTGGCTCTCTCTCTCTCTCTCTCTGCATTAGCCATTGCTTCACTAACTCTGGTGTGGACATGTGCCGTTTGAGCTATTGCTGCCACCATGTTTTTTAAGCTTGGGCCGCCACTTCTACCTTGGAGAGGTGAATCTCTTCTCTCTCTCTCTCTCTCTCTCTCTCTCTCTCTCTCTCTCTTCCTCTCTTGCCTTCACTTTCTAAATAAACTATATTTTTCAGTCTAACTTCTGTGCAATTATTTGCATCTTACACGCAGCACCGCAGAGCAAACTAGACACCCCACCCCCAGGGGGATCTGACCTAACATTTTAGAGGCCCCACTGGGATTTTAACCCAACATAAACCTTTTCCAATTTGATAGGACCTCATTTCATCTACAAACATTTGTGCTCACTAAGACACCCAGAGGGAATGCAACAGAATACATGTCACCAGTTACAAAGGGATATGCAATACGGCTGAAGACAAAATACATGTCATGAAATCTCACAGTCAAAAAATGTTGTCTTTTGAAGAGTCATTAGTGGAGATATGCTTCAAATTTCTCATCTATAATTTTACAATTACATCTTATGAACTCAACACAAACACACATAAATAACCCTGGGGGATGACAAATCTCTTATGCTCATTTCACAGATAAGAAGACAAAGATTCAGAAAACTAAAAAGTCACATCTCTATGTCCAGAAGGAACATGAGCTATAACCACTAGTACAATATTATTTTCTAGGCAGCATGCAAGAATAATGTGACTCGATACAATGTAACATAGACCCTGGTACAGTACTGCTGGTTAACTTGTCAATAGTGGAAATCCCTTCTAACTAGCAAAGTAATAAATTAGTTACCATGAATAACTGACAAAACATTAATTTCTGTTCTTTCTGGTTTTGGATTTCCAGGTTCTAGTATTAAATGTATTTGTAAAGTTCAACCTCCTCCAAGTACCTTGTATTTGTTTTTTTTTAAGCTTTGTTCTAATTATTTGAAATTAATCATAAGTATATGCTAGATGTGGAATTCAGAATGTGAATATTCAAAACAACTCCCAACTTTCTCAGATGCAAACAGTTTGTTGCAAAAATACTGACAGAGATAGTAATGGAGGAGGAACAGAAAGGAACCAAGATTCACTCTGATTTGAACAGGGTAAAAATGGTTGTAGGTTCTCAGCATTCCCATTTTTTTTTATTATAGCCTGAGTGTTTTCTGATGTTGTTCAATATTCTCTCAATATCTAATGTTAATGTCTGTAAATAAATTTATTAACTTATTAAGTTCTGCTTTAGATTATTTCCATTTTCTTATATCATAAATAATACAGCAAAGAGTAATCTTACATATGACTTTTTGTCAATATCTTTAGTGATTATCTCAGCAGAGATTCCTAAAAGTCAGTTTATTGGGTACAAAAATATAAAGAAACTTTTAAGATTCCAAAGGCTTTTCTGAAAGATTAGCCCCAATTATAATACCTATCAGTAATGTATCAGCATGTTTATTTTCACCTCACCCCCCCCAAAGATTGATCATCATTATCATATTGAAGATTTTGAAAAGAAACATGAGAACATTATGGGTCTTTTCACTCCACCACCCTTTCCTATTTTCCAAACTTTATATTTTGTGGGTTTTTTTTTTTTACTTTTACATTTAAATTGGTTACATTTGTTGGGCACATATGACTAAGATGTGCAACAATTTGATAACCAGTAAGTATTAAGCTGAGCCGGGCTCGGTGGTTCAGCCTGTAATCCCGCACTTTGGGAGGCTGAGGTGAGTGAATTGCCTGAGCCCGTGGGTTCGAGACCTGCCTGGGCAACTTGGAGAGACCTCATCTCCACAATAAATCAAAAATTAGCCGGGCATGGTAGCGCACGCCTGTAGTTCCAGCTACTTGGAAGGCTGAGGCAGAAGGATCGCCAGAGCTCAGCAGGTCGAGGCTGCGGTGGCCGGGAGATGCCACTGCGCTCCAGTCTGGGTGACAGAGTGAGACTCCAACTCAAAAAAAAAAAAAAAGTATTAAACTGAACTATCCTAGCACTATAACACAATATCAGTGAAGCAAGGTATCAGTGTGATGGCAGGTTTCAGGTTTCATAGAAGGATAAGCTTTAGACTACACCTTGAAGAGTTTATAGGACTTAGGTTGTCAAAGAGGTGGTGAGGCAGCATTTTTAAGGACAGAAAAAGCATAGGCAGAGGTCCAGAGGCTCCAATGAGCTTATAATACCCTTAAGGAACAACTGTACCAATAACGAGCTAAATCGGATAGGGCTGATTTTATTCTAAAACCTTCTTAGGATTTTCCCTCTCATCTCATGTATTATGGAACCCATATCTTGCATTTGTTTTTAAAAATTAATGTACTTATTATAGAGTTGTGGGGTACAAGTGAAGATTAACTGCATAAGCAGGCCGCATATAGGTCAAGTTTGCGCTTCTAACTGGCCCTCATTTCCCCTGGAGATGGACCAGGTACCCTTTTATGAGCAAAGCACATGAACAGACACCTCCCAAGAGATGACATTCAAGCAGCCAACAGACACATAAGAAAATGGACAGCTTCACTAATCATCAGAGAAATGCCAATCAAAACTATAATGAGAAACCACCTAACTCCAGTCAGGATAGCTGCCCTTAATAAGTCAAAAAGTAACAGGTGCTTGTGTGGGTGTGGAGAAAAGGGGGGCGCTCCTACCTTGTATTTGGTGGCAGAGCTTCAACTTGATTGGAATTCTCATAGCCTGTTATGCTATGCCTGCTGATGTAAAGAAAACCCAGTACTCTCATGCTTTCTTGATTTGTTTTTCTGTATTTTTAATCAACACACCACTAGGCAGAATCTTCCTTAGGTTGCAGAATCTGAGCTGACAGTTTTCAATTTGGTGCTTCCAATAACATTCTTATGCTAAATATAAGTTTTTTCTAAGTGAACAGAGGGAAGAAAAGTTTTTATAAGCCTGTTTTTAGAATTATGTTTTAATTAGCTGCCTCAAGTATAGAGTACCCCCAATCCATCTGTAAACTAGTATTCGAATCTGACCACCTCATTATGTGCAAACAGTTAGATTAAAAAATGGAAAATAAAAGACAGCCATCTGGATAGCTGATATAACACCAAAAGTCAGAGTCCTTAAAACACTCCATGTTTACATTCAGTTTCTTCTTATTTATTCATTCATTTTTGTACTTTTATAATCCATATTCAGAAAGGATTTGTGGCTTTGCATAATTTAGTCCCCAACAAGCCACTTATTATGAGCCACAATTGCCTTTTTCTCATTCCTCCAAATGCATTAGGGTACTCAAATGTTAATTGCAACTTTCTCCACAATAGCCCTAAACTGAAAGTCACCCAAATGTCCTCAAATGAATGGTTGAACTCTGAGGCGTTCATGTAATGGAATATTATTTAACAATAAAAAAGAAGCAAACTATTGATAACACAACTTGGATGGGTCTCAAGGCATCGTGCTTAGTGAAAAAAGGCAATCTCAAAAAGTTGCACACTCTACAATTACATTTATATAACATTATTTAAATGACAAACTGTAGAGATAAAGAGCAGATTAGTGGGTTATCAGGGAACAGGGACAAGGGTGAAGGGTTAGGGCAACCATGAAAAAGAAAGCATGAGGGAGATATTTTGAGGTAATGGAACAGTTCTGTACCCTGATTTTGGCAGTGGTCACATGAATCTTTACATGAGGTCAAATTATGTAGAAACACACACACACACACGAGTGGCATATAAAACTTGGTGAAAACTGAATACAGACCATAGTCTGTCTAGTTACTAGTTTTATACCAATGTCAACTTTCTGGTTTCAATATTATGCTACAGTCACGTAAGATGCCACCATTGGGGGAAACTGGTAAAAGAAGCCACAGTATGCTATGTACTGTTATTGTCACTTCCTATGAGTCCATAATTATTTCTAAATTAAATTTTTTTAACTATATACGTACATAACTATTTAAAAAAAAAGATGTGGAGTACAAGTCAGGATTTTTTTTTTAATGCATCACAGTCCTCACTCATACTTTCTCTTCTGCTGTGATCATCAATGCCTTGCCTCACCCTCTGATCCTTGCCAGAAAAATGTTCCTTGGCTCCCAGATTGATTTTGTCTCCCAGTGCTATATGTTCTATAGTACTTCCTATTTTTTCTTTGGGCCCGTCACAATGGCTACTACATCATTCCATTAGTGTAGCATGGAGTTTGATACCTGCCTTCTGCAGACTACACATTTTTTAACAGCACCTCTTTTTGTCCATCACTGTGTCATTGGCACCCAGTATAACACAGTAGGTGCCCAGTCAATCTTTGTTGAAATAAGGGCCAAGGATGACACAGCACATGAGCAAGCATTTCTGTAAGTCACAGCTGGGAAATTTTAGTTGGAATATGAAGATGAGATCATGGGGAACGTCAGCTCATAGTTAATAAGTAGTTCATCACATTTTATACCGATGTCTGGAACCACAGAGAGCATAAAAATTAGTGCACACCATGCAAGACATCAGTTCATTTAAAACCAATCAAATGTGGTTATTTGATTATTTCTGTCTTGTCAAGAATAATGTTTTGGTTGTTTTATTTGGCATTGGTAAAACGTACTCTCCGTTCATCTTCTCTGTTCTCTAAAGTGTCTCCCCCAATAAGACATGCTAAAACAAATTCTGATAATGAGGACATTCCATATAAAGGTACTTGGAAGTTTGTTGTTCAGTGGCTGTTATTACACCTGCAGCCTAGATAAAGTATCAAAAATAAAAGCAATCATTGACATTCTGACAACTCTACTTTTTAGGCCCTCTCCTGTTTTCTTGTGAGACCTATATTTTTTCAGCTCAAAATATTTAGTCCCTTCATACTGTCTCCTGGTTATTAAATACCTTCACTGTGGCACGCATTTGCGTTCTCTCTCAGACACACACACAGACACACACAGACACACACACACACACACACACACACACACACACAGAGTTTGCCCTCCCTCCCTTTATCACATCTCTACCAAATCTTAATTTCTCAGTGTTCAGGGAAATCCATAGGAAGAAAAAATTTGACTATACTTATTAAAGTAATGAACAAGCAGAATATCCCTAAAACAGTGCAGAGAAGATATTTTTCAACAGAAGTGGTGGTTTTCTAATCCAAGTCCCTGTCCACATTTGTTCCCCCATCCGTCACCAGAAGAAGAGGAAACATGGAAACATGGCAGCTCATATCTGAAAGTCTTCCGATCCTTCAGCCATAAATCAACTGAAAAGTGTAAGAGACATCTGGACATGAAAATTTTTGCAATGCTAATGTTTGTGTTCTGGAAACAAGTACACACACACACACACACACACACACATACAAATGAGTATGAGATTTCAGTCTCTTTCACAAAATTAGTTCAGAGCTACATAGTGAAGATAAGGCTAGTAGCAGAAACCAAATACCAAATCGCACTAAAGAAATTTTATGGAAAGATTAAGTCAAGGATGGCACCAAAATATTTCTAAAATATGCTCCTATGTAAGAAAAGGTGATTTTACTTTATGTGGCTGTTTAGTTTAGAGTAGCTAGATAACAATTGCCATTACGTACCATTGTTTTCTTTTCTTTTCTTTTTTGTTGTTGTTTCTTTTTATTTATTTATTTATTTAAATTATAAAGATGTGGGGTACAATTCAGGGTTAGGTATACAAACATTGATTTTTCAGGTACCCTTGTTGATGAGGTATGCCCCTCCCTCCCCTAGCAGTCTCCCTCAACTGCCAATCCCAGCCCCCTCCTCTGACAGTTTCCCATTACTGCCAAACTCTTTGAGTATTATAATTGTTCAAGGTCCGCTTATGAGTGAGAACATATGGTACTCGTTCTTTGTTTCTGCGATAGATCACTGAGTATGATAGATTCCAAATCCATCCAAAAAGGAACACTTCTATACTGCTGGTGGGAATGCAAACTAGTGCAATCTCTTTGGAAGAGAGTGTGGCGATTTCTGAAAGAACTAGAAATTGACCTTCCATATGACCCAGCAATTCCCCTATTGGAAATAAACCCAGAGGAACTCAAATCATTGTACAAAAAAGATACCTGCACACGTATGTTTGTTGCAGCCCTGTTCCCAATAGCAAAAACATGGAACCAACCATGTTGCCCATCGAAACTGGATTGGATAAAGAAAATGTGGCACATATACACAACAGAATATTATGCAACCTTAAATATATGGACTTCGCAGCAACCACTGTTTTCTTATATATCATTATTTTAACATCATCACTTGGGCATTTAATGATGTTTGGTTTGTTTATAAGAATCACACAATATTTTTATTTTCAGCTACATGAAACATTATTTCAGATGCTGGTAGAACTAGGTAAAGTCTAAATTTAGAACAACAACACTGTTGATTAATATGGGACAGAAAAAATTGAAACAACTTTGCTAAATTTTCCAGAAAATTCTTTTTTTCTCCTGGAATAACATAACCTTTTGTATTTCATTTAGCCTTGACATTTTTCTTCAGCATGAGACAAAGATTACATCTGAAGATGTTGCTATGTACTCACCCATTATAGTAGCAAATTAAGGAGAAAGAAATAGACCGTATTTCTCTGTTTTATTCTCAGCCTTAGGTTGCATGCAAATCTCTTCACTCCAATTTGAAACCATGTGCTATTCAAGTATATTAATCTATTTTCAAGTATAAACCATGTATCTGTCCCTTTTGATCTTTTTAAATTTTTTTTTTATTTTAAAGATGTGGAGTACAATTCAGAATGAGTTCTCCCTTAAGTTGTTTTGGAACTCACTATTGAAAAAAATAAAGTTGATAGCCTTAACCAATATGATAACTATCCAAAACAAAAAATGACTTTAGGACACATAAAGAAAATGGAAATTTCAACATCTGTTCTTCTGCATTCATGACACTCATTGTCAGAATCAGAAGATTACCAAAACAATCATAAAAATACAGACTTCAACAGGCAAATAAATTATGCTCTAAAATTACATTTACAAGTAGGTTGTTTAGAGCATTAACACTTATAATAATGGTCTATATGATAGGTAGGACCCACTAGGATTGACAGTTTAAGTCCACTTAGGATGGAATCATGGAAATTATTTTACATAAACATTTACTGAGTGCCCGAATGAAGAAGGGAAGAGGAAAAAGAGGGAGTGGAAATGGAAAAGTGCATTCCCATTTATGTCACAGGCCTGAGCACGGTTTTGAAATAAGAAAGTTTGCCTTTTGCCTCTTCCCTCCTCCCTTGCGGCATTCCTTGCCCATCTTTTGATAATTTTAGTTTTGGTTTCCAGGCGCTTGTACCTGCACACTTCCATAAGACCCACATTCTAAAAAACTGGACAGATTTGTCGTCACAAACCACATGCTCTAGCATAAGATATTACCTACCATTTGATTTTTAAAAAGGTCTGTTCTTTCAGGTAATGTTTATTCACTATTATAGCCCCTGCATCTAATCTAATGCTTGGCATACATTCGGTGGTCAATAAATGTTTGTTGAATTAATAAATGAATGAGGTATAACTGCTATCAACTCCAAGTGAAAGAGGAATTTCTAAATTAAGGAGAAACCCACATTGGCATTGGTTTGGAGTGCTTAGCTTTATTGGAATTCACCCATAATTAATTTTGTTCTCACTACATTGTAGGAAGTGATACAAAGTACACAAAATTATTCTGTTATCCACATGTTAAAGTGGAAACTTATGGCTTTGTCAAACTCTTTTATAATAATGACAATAACAATAGGTAACAACACACACCACTTCCTGTATGCCAGGTTTTTTAAGTGCTTCTTTATATCTTAATTTATTTAAACCTCTCATTAACCCTGGGGACATGTACTAGTATTATTCCCATCTTATAGGTGAGCAAACTGAGGCACGGACAATTTTAACAACTTTTCCAAAATTCACACAACCACTATGTCTAGCAGTCAGGCTCCAGTCTGAGCTCTGGGCTCTTCTGCTTTCTTTAGTGGGGTCTGGTCTCCTTTCCCATTCACGACTATTCGTCCCCAGCATAGAAGTTTCTTAATGAGAAGAAACCTTCCAAGACAAATGGGCTGTGTTCTGTCACAGGCAGTGGTGGTATCACCACTGTGTATTGACAATCCCAAAACAATAGGAAGAAAAGAAAGTGCTATGGTTGTTTGCAATAGTATACCAGTTATATCCACAATCTTGGTCTAGCATTGAGATAACTGGTTAGTTTTAGACTTGACTGTCAAAACCAAATCCAAACCTGCAGTTGACATTACTACATATTTTTCAATGCATCTTTTTCTTTTGTTTTAATCTCTGGTCACTAATATTCTACATGAGGAAGCAAAATAAAAGTTTTGTGGGATTGTACTTGAAAATAAACTGATTTGACATCAAAACCTAGAAACCGTGAATGTTATATTCCTCTTTAGCAACAAATTCCTTTATGTTATTTAACTCACTACATATTATTGAAGTCAACTTCTCCATAACTTTGGTAACATTCACAACCCTCTTACTGACACATAGTTGTTGTTGTACTTTCACTCTCTCTATTGAAGAAAAGTAGCTATCGATTCAAGCCCAAACAGTTCTATTCAACATATCCTTTTTGCTAGTTAAAAACACTCATGTACTAATTTTGGAACTTGGCCCATCTATTGGTTTAATATTCAGTGTCATTGATTGCTACCTGACACTTTTTCTAGTCTCAATTCAATTTCACATCACACTTTTTCTCACTTTAGTGTTTCACACCATTTTACTGATTTTCTTTTTAGAGTATAATCATCTTTAATGTCATGAAATAAATCAACTTGAGGATTTTTAAAAATAATTCTAAAAGGCAGCCATAAACATAAAAATAAAAATCTGTTCATAAGAGCAATGATGACCTAACATAATGCTTTGTAAACCCAAATTCACAGAGCTAAAGAAAATAAGAGATTGCCTACTTTCTCACTAGATTCAGAGCCATAGGCCTGCCAGTATTCACTCATGAGTTATACAGATACTAGCAGAATCTTATATTTGGGTTGTACAATCATGTCTCTTCTTTCTCTTTTTGCCTGTCTAGTATGAAAACCAAAAACTGTGACAAATTGATTTCAGTCTTTCCCTTTAACCTTAAAAAATGTAATGCATAATTTGGAGAAAGTTTACCAAAACACATTCTAGACAAAAAACAAGAGCAGAAACTCCATACCAAGATAAAGAAAATGAAAATCGTATCATATCCTCTTGCCACTGCCTTCTACCTCTTACAGGCCAAGGATGACATAAGGGATATACCTATATACCGAAGAACAAGCCTACAACCACAGGTAGTACAAGATAGATATTTGGCATTTAATTGATGAAATAAATCAGTATAGATACGTAATGTAGATGAGTCCAGAGGTTCTTGGCCAAGATATTTATCATCTGGAAACCTGCAAAACCTTCACTTTACCTGGTCTAAAGGAAAACAAAACAATTAAAGAATTAGACATCTTAATCAAGTAGCATGCTCATGTATTGTGTATTTTACTTTATTTACTCTCTGGACTCATGAATCCTTGAGCCTTTTTATGGTGGTGCTTAGTTGACAGCACTTTGCATCAAAGTTCTGAACATCAATATTTATTGAACACAACAAATGAAGAAGGTGTGGAAGATTAATCTAAGGACTGATCACAGCATATGACTAATACGACTTTTCCAGAGGGGCTTCAAAAATAAATAATAAAAAATAAGTCGTAGATAACAATTTGTTTTACTTGTCAAGTGCAAGATACAATCTCTTTTTAGCAAAGGTTTCCTATTAATCAACTTTGTGCTTTTTAACTTTAGAATGATATGTTTTGTACCTTCTATTCCAATGAATGAGTCTTTGTTGCGTCAATGTCGGGCCTCTTTCATCATTATGTAGTGAAATAGCTTTGGCTGATGGTATCATCTATGATGAGTATTAATACCATGGTATGTAAAAATTTAATCAATAAGAAATAATGAGCTACATGCTTCTAAAGGACAATTACAAAATAAATAGAACTTAAAAATCAAATTGGAAATTTTGTGTCACTAAAAGATTAGTTTAGAAAGAGATTTAACTCAAATGAAATCATCAGACTTTTAAATAAATGTGAAGGCCAGGCACTGTAACTCTTGCCTGTAATCCCAGCACTTGGAAAGGCCAAGGTAGGAGTATCACAGCCCAGGAGTTCAAGAACAGCCTAGGCAACATAAAGAGAACTTGTCTCTACAAAAATTTAAAAAATAAAATAAATTACCCAGGAGTGGTTATGCATGGTTAGGGGTTAGGATTAGGGCTAGGGTTAGGGTTAGTTGTAGTCCCAGCTCCTGAGGATGCTTAAGTGGAAGGATCATCTGAGCCCAGGAGGTCAAGGCTGCAGTAAACCATGATTTTGCCACTGCACTCACTCCAGCCTGTGTGACGGAGTGAGACCCTGACTTAAAACACAAACAAACAAACAAAAACAAAAACAAACAAACAAGCAAAAAGATGTAAATACTGGATGTTAAGACAAGGCAGTGCTTTATTGAAGCCCTGTGGTCAACGGTACCAATCTTTTGACCTGGACTTTACCCCAGGCCCTCAGGGACTTACATACCAAATATATGACTGCTATAGAAAAGTTTGAGAGTGGAAGAAAAACACTGTAAATTAAAATCACAATCTGTGAGTATTGAAGAAAAGACATGAGTTTTCTGAGAGAACGACTTTTTAAAGTTAGAGGCTTTGATTGTTTTGTTATTACAGCTTCATACTGTACAAGTGAAAACAAATATTATTTTCTTTCAAGACAGTGAGTTATTTAGCCTCTTACTTTGGAAATTCTGATATCAAAGTGCTACATTCAAACAAATATCTAGTACTCAAAAAAGTGGTCAGTGAAAGATGAGTGGTTTATGAGAATTTATAAATTCCATATTAAATGCAAAAAAGCAGTCAGTCTAATTTCTGAATGACAGTGTATATGATAGTGCACTCGTAAGCACAGTGAATCTTTTTTTCCCCTATCTTTTAGGTTTTAATTATTAAACTTGTTTGCAAAACGTAAACTGAGCAATTTAGAAATATTCAAAAGGTATTTTTCTGACTCATCCCTTATCTCTGTGTTTTTATATTTAAATCATAAAATGGAAAAGACTAATGTGAAGTATAATTAAAAAAAAAAAAAAAACAGTGCAAAAGTCGCCCCAAATTGATACCCGTAATATCCATTTCATTAGCTACATTGTAATTTGTGCGGCGTTTCCATTGGCATCTTGGGCCAATCTCCTTCACGATTGATCAAATGGAAGTCACTAGATAGATATTTGATCCTGCAAAGGCCAACAACTTAGGCCCACAGCAAGAGGTTGCATCACATGTCTGAGTTTTATAAATGAGTGCTGCTGTTTGCAAGGTGAAGTTCTGAGAATGCCCAGAGTTCACCGTGGGTCTCAGCTTATGGTTGTCAGGGCTGTGGTGCACAGGGCAGCCTGTCAAGGGGGAGGGGGTAAAGAAAGGTGTCCACATTTCACTACCCAGGCGTCAGCTCAAATGTCTAATCAGACGAGCTCTCAAAGGCAAAGCGCTTTCTCCAAGTGATGGCATAAAAGGAGGTCAGAGAAATTCAAGCATGAGAAGAACTCATGTGGCCTTGCTGGCTCTGTGGTGAAGGAAACATATGAGAAAGAATGTGGGACAGTCTTAAAGAACTAGACCAGCTCCCAGCTGACAGCCAGCAAAGAAAAGGAGATCTCAGTCCTACAGCCATAGGAACTAGATTTTGAACTTGGAAGTGGATTCCTTTCCAGAGTCTAGACGTAGCAGCCAAGCCAGTCAACACCTTGATTTTAACCTTGGAAACTATGAGCAGTAGTCTACCTGGACTGCTAGGCTTTACAAACGTGATCTAAAAAGTGGGTATGGTTTTAAGCTGTTAAAATTGTGGTAATTTGTTACACAGCAGTAGATAACTAATATAGGCAGTCTGAGGGATTACTTGATATCTGGAAAGGATACCTGTTCTAATTGTGAGGGTAAATTTTCAAAAAGAAAGAACATTTTGTGTTTGCAATTTTAATCCATAACTAGGAGTGCTAAAGAGTAATATTTTGATTTTTCTAACAGCATAATACAAAAATGGTTTGCTATAAGAATCAAGTTTATCCTGAAGATAAACAGCGGTGCAATCAGTGGCCAACAGGAATTACAATAGGGGTTATTACTAGAAATCACTTCAGAATAAGTGCGTGGAATGAAATCTTTACTCTGGGTCTCTATGGCAAGAATAGATTCCTTTACATTTATATATTGCATATACTAGTAAAATATGCTAAAAGATAGAGTATAAAAGTAATTCACTAGAGTAATACTTAGAATATTACTTCTCAAGGATAGCTCAACAGAGAGAACAGCTAAAACTTTTGACTTTCCTAGAATGCTTTCCTTTTGGGGAATTGTCCGTCTTCCTGATGGCTCAGTGTACAAGACAATCACTTTTCCACTAAAAGGTTGACCGTGCTGGCCAGTCAGAATACTCCAAACTTCTACACAGTGACTTCTGGGCATAGTGATTGGTTCAGAGCTGTTCAGAGTGGCAAACCATTGTCAGTCAAGGGGTTAATAAGGGAAATAAGAAAACACATAAACAAAAAGTAATCACTTTCATCTCTGTAGGTAAAAGTTGACTGCATCATACATAAAATTCTTGATTGGCCAGCCATTGCTTTATCTAAGTTTTGTTCTCTTTTTAAGGTGTATTTTCACAGTTTGCTTTTCAGAATTTCAATAAGCTTTTATTATTCTACCTTCTTTTGAGATTGGGCAAAGAACACAAAAAAAGGAAAATGTCTATTTTTTACATGGCCATTTTTGGAAGGGTGGTATTTTAGTGAGTGATAACTCAGGAATTATCTGTGGATATCATGCCAGATATTATTTCTGCATCTCAATTCAAAGTAACTCAAACAGGCCAGGTTACCCCTTCACTTACTAAATGAAAAGTCTCTTCAAATTATATACATTCAAGGAAGTGAAAGCTTGGGGTTCAGCATCTCTGTAAGATGTGATTTGGTCACAAGCGAGGTGACTAGCTAATTTGGCAAATTGCTGTTTGAGCTTATTTTCAGTTGAACTTCTGCTGAGAGAAGAAAGAACAAGCAGGCAAGCAGAGAACATACTATATGCATCACTGAAACTTATTGCTTATCTTTATTGCATTTGAGTAAATGTTCTTTTTTTTGCTGTTGCCAAGTAAGTCATCATATTTTAGTTCTGCACTGAATCCCTCGGCGGGAGACGAGATTTGAATAGATTCAGAGTGCAGAAAATAAAAAGAATGCACACTTTGGCTAAAATCTCCTCTCCCCAGGCTCTCTCCAACCTCCTTCACTTGTAATTTGCACAATTCATGCTTATCCTATAAAATATTTGATAGAAACAATATTGAGGTTTTAGGGTTTTATGCTGATGTTTTTAGCTAATAAAAACATATCTTTCTTTATTCTTCTGATATAAAAATAATATTGTAAAAAAAAGCCAAAACATATAAGGAAAAGAGAAATTTACCTGAAGTTTCACCTCTTGAAAACCTATTAAAATTTTAGTAACCATCACTTAACACCCCTCTGTTTCTATAGACCAACTATATAATATTGTATAAATGTAATAATACTAACATAATTTTTTAAGTTTTATGAACTTTATTTTTATACATTATTTAGCACTCTCCCTTTTTCTTCTTCCTTCCATCTACGTCTCTTTCTACAAATCAAACATTTGCAAATACATATACTCACACAGAGAGTCTGCTATTTTACTTCCAAAGTCAACTCATTTTTCATATTTCTCTGTATCTCGCTTGTCCCACCTAGTCACTCATTGTTGAAATCCGTCAAAGGTAACTGGGACAAAATTAACACATTCTCTTGAGTGATTGTGTAATAAACACTAGCATGGATGTTTCACAATTTATTCAATTATTCCCTTATTTGTGAGTACTCAGATTATTTCTAGTTATCTTGCTGCCACACATAACGATGCAGTAGACACCTTTATATGTTGGTGCTTTCGTTTTTATAGGAAAGTGTCTGAAAGTAAAATTGTTGAGCCAGATGTGCACATGCGTATGTATAAACACACATATTTTTTATATTAATAGTTATTGCCAAAGTGATTCTCAAATCTACACAGTACGCATGTCTACAGAAATGTATAAGAGTGTCCTTTTCTGCATAGCCAAACCTGCAACTAGACATAGACCATCTGTTTTTATAATTTGTTGAGTCAATGATCTCTTATTGTTACTTTGTTTTCCATTTCCTTTACTACTAGTTAGGTTGATGAAATATCCTTTACTCTATACTTATCGGCCATTTAGGTGTTTTAAACTATAAAATGCCGCTTATTTCCTTTTTTCATTTTTCTCTGAGCTGTCTTTATTTTACATAACCACTAAAAACCACAATGATGGTTATTTGAAGAACCTGAAGGATACTGTGATTCTCACAGTTGTCCTTCCTGACATCACCTTGTGTTCTCATCTCTCCTTATATATGGCATTGTTGGCCAACTGCTGTGTCTTTGACCATTTTTCTTTTTCACCGAGAATTCTGAAAACCCTCCTATTGAGGCAGCTTATTTGAGTGAAAATGACTTATCCTCTTGACGGCTTTGGAAAATATTGCTATGTACCAATTGTCATGAATAGATTATAAGTTTTTTTTAGGAAGAAAATAATTATTTGTCCTTTTTAACATTTAATTTTCAATTTATCTGGATATCTTTAGATAGTACAACATAAAAAAATCATTCTTTCCCCAGAGTTCTAGAATAAACTGTGACTATTTCTTTGATCCATCCCTAGCCTGGGCTAGTGGTCTTCAGTGCTGCCAGTTAGTTGCAAATAGGCTGTATAGAGGACGTTGCCTGACCCAGTTCCTTTCATTTATTCCAGGTCATTGGTAACCAGATGAATTCTAGTTATGTAGAAGATTTAGTATTTGTGTAGACATGGGTTATGCTTCTGGTTTGTAGCTTTGCTTGAAAGCATTAAGCTTCTCAGCAAAGTAGGTGAAGGCTTGGGGCTTATATAGGCAACAGAAATATGTGTATATTTAGCTCTGTTTGTTCTGGCAAACTTCAGAGCACAGCCCTGGCTACCTCAGCTTCTAGAAATGTGTGGCCAGACTTTATCTATGCTTATGATCACATTTGATTTTTCATGGATCTTTCAGATAACTCATTCTCATCACTTCATTCAAGATGGGCTTCAAACCCATTTTCTTACCAACAGATCTGACAAGGTGGCTGATAAATCTTCGGTCTAAATGGTAGATTTAAAACAACATAAGCCAAAACAAGTACATCAGAGCTGGAAGCATAATATGTTCTCTCATTCTCGGTGCTCTCTTGTAAAAGGTGTTACTCACATATGCTGACAGTGGAGCAACTTGTAAGAAACTGGGAGCTCTGCACCAGAAATAAAATGACACTGGTTTTTCTCAGAAGCACTCAGGTATGCCTCTGAATCACCTAGCAGTCTGTGCTCCCAGCTACATGCAGCATGTGGCACCCAAATGGGGAAGCACTCCTGATTTACCCATAAATCTTGCTTTTCTTGAAGCAATTCTTTCCTTGAAGGGATCTTTTAATTACCATCCTCTGGACTAACCAAGCAAGCTGCAAAACCCTTAAAGCAGCTGAGAGAGTCCTTCCACGGCTGTCTGCAGCCTCAGCAGGTTTCCCTGCCTATGGAAGCAATTTCTTTCAGCCACTTCCTGCCAAAGCACCGAACTGAATGGAGTGTGTTGTTTCAGATGCCACTTCGCTATCCATAAGAACAGAAAAGTTTAAGGGGAACATTTTCAGAATCTGGAAATTAACACAAAGTTCCTATTTAAAACAAAAGAAAAGATACCACAGGGCCTTCTGGAGTAATGATATCCTTTCCTTGTGAGAGAAGTATTTTTTCTCCTCTAGTGAGGTGTGATGTCACTGTAGGAAAGCCACGACGTGGCTTGTTACACAGAAGCAACTATGAATTTTCTCTGTTTTACCCACACTCTTGCTGTGTGCCTCTCCTAAGGAAAGGCATAGTACAATTGTAAATGGCAATAAAAGTAAGGCTATCCAATATTAAATTTGAGTTTCATTAGTATCCCACTCTAAGCATGTGAGCAACAACCATGTTGCTGCTAAATATAGATGAAGAAACAAAACATTTGTAAATAAGTGTGGATTATGTGTTTTTCCATGCTTTTGTCAGTATGCTATTGATACAAAGCGGTATTGTTTGCCAAGGAGGTGCAGCCAGCTGAATCCAAGACTCATTTCTATTAAAAAAAAAAAAAAAGTGCACCAATCGCTTGTAGGTTTAAGCTTGGTGAAAGGGGGTGATTATAGTTCGTAACAAGATGAGTCACTGCACCAAACTTAGTCATGAAATAGTAGAGCCAGAAGAGGCATGTAGATGAGATCCAACTTTTCTGTCTCCACGTTAAGGAAACCATCTACAGCTACATTTTCCAAAGCACATTTCATGAAACACAAGCCAAGTGATAAATTCTGCCAAAAAAAAAAAAAAAATGAAGAAGAAAGATTCTGGAAAACATGGAGATTCACAATAAATATCATAATATCAAAAGCTTTATTATGATTTTAGGTACAGATGTAACTTGGTTTAACCTGGTGTTTCTCAAAAGGATTTGACCATAGAATCCCTTTTTTAATGTGATCCCATAGAAACTCTGCTATGCAATTGCCAGATGCTCTCCATAAGGAATTTTAAGCTGCACTTTGGAGAGCTACATTATTCTCTCAGAAATATTCAGCATCATTTTTGTTTTTGAGAAAAATCTTCCTTTTGATAAGTTCGTTGATGTACTAAGAAAATGGGGATCCCCTGACTCCTATTGCTGAGGAAAAAGGATAATGCTTGTCATTCAACTCCTAGTTTTTCTATAGAAGCACAACACTTGAGCTCCTCTTCCTGGAAAGTAGCTCACTTTTTATCTCTCGCTTTGTCTCTGTTGCTGCTTTTCTTAGCAGCAGGTCAAAATCCCTGGTCTTGTCCGGCCTGTCCCTATGGTTCTCCCTGTTCCCGGAACTACATGGAAGGCAGCCTGCCAACACGCATGGGCAGTGGGTAAGTGTCTTGCCTTGTAGACCAAGCTCTCTCCTTGATTGGGTCCTAGGTTAAGGTTTGCAGAGTTGAGTAGTAGAAGTAATGCTGTGAGTGGAGAAAAAAAAGTAAGCAAAGTAACAGGAAACCTTATCTGAGTCTCCAGCCCAAGTTGCTACCACTGACTCAAGACTCTTCAGGGTAGTAAAGCTGATTGTATCCTTGAATTACCACCTGGTTACTTTGACCTGTTTTAATTTTGGTTCTAGAGATTTGGGAACCAGAAGGGAGGAGGAAAACAATGAATTGGCACCCTTGGTCCCCAGCACCTATTATTCTTATGATACGCTTTCATCCGTTGAAAGTGATTATGAGGTCACCCTGCAGCAATTTCTTCTCCGGCGCAAATAATTCCAAGTTCTTTTCCCTTTTGTTCCCCCTAGGTCCGTTTGCCAACACTAATTATTTTTGTTGCTCTTCTCTGGTTCATTTCCAACTTTCCAAATCGCTTAAAAAATATAGAGCCCCAAATCGGACAAAGATTTCTGTGGACCTGGCTTAGTGTGTCTTCTAGATGGCTTGCTGGCCACGGCAGCAGTTTATGCTTAGCGACAGATGCAAGTGTGTCCCCATGTCATATTAGCTTTCATAACAATAGACTGGCACGAATGTCCCCACTCTGCAGCTTACTATAATTTGCACTCTTGTGCTGGAAGGATGCTTAACAACCATGGTACTATGATGGTGGCACCAGCTAAGCGTTTCTCACTAAGTAGTATTGATATTGCTCATTTTCTCTATCTAAATGCTTCACATTGTATGTTATTCCTATTGGATTCTAGTGGGTTTATCTTTAACTGTATCTCAAAAATATAAAGTTTGGTTTGAATTTTTTTGTGATTTAGGCTAGGAAAATTTTGTGTTCATGTAAAGCATCCAGAATAGTGGAATTTACAAATTTATGTATGATCACTGTAATCTCGAGGTTGTTATTTAATTCCTACATATTGTGCTGGGTAGCTAATATATGCTTAATGTTAAGAGCATTGCATAAGAAAAGAATACTTACTTTATAGCACTTTGCAGTTTGCAAATTGCTTTTACAATACATATTCTCCTTTATTCATAGACTCAACAAATATTTACTAATGATGTGTCAGGAATCGTTCTGGGCACTAATGGAATAAAGGGGAATAAAACATTGTAAACAACCTAAAGAGTTCACAGTCTAGTGGATGTGATGGGAGAAAACAATTGCAATACCAAAGGCAAGTGCTCTGAAGGAAAAAATATGCTTTTTACATGGGTCTGAAGGAGGGTTTGCAGGAAAAGGAGCAGGTGAATGCAGTTCACAGAAAAGTCAGATCCCTGGGCTACAGTGACGGGAGATGAAGAAGAGAAAGCATAAAACACAAAGTAAGCACCAATTTTGAAGGCCCCCAGGCCCCCATGTGCTGAGCACTAATCCAGCACATTAACTGATGAGGTGTTTTGTGTGTTATCATTCAGTTTTACAGGTGACAAAATGGGAGACCGGAGAGACACACAAAGCAAACACTAGAAGAAAGAAAAATTCGAGTCTTTTGAGACAGTTCTCTTTTCTACTTGAAATGTCTGTTTTAAAAATGAATAGAAAGCTGCAGAATGTTTATAATTTTAGTGTACAATTGACTTCTAAAGTTCTCTCAATTATAGAAATTAAAACATGTTTATTGTAAGATGTTCAAAATAGAAACAAGTGAAAAATAAATAAAAATCATACAGTACTAACACTCTGAAATATTTCCTCTTATTTGTATAAATATTTTATAAAATTCTAACAGTATATACATGATATATACTGTTATGTGTATACTATATTGTATCTTCATCTTTTCCTTGAACAAAATATATTGTGAATATTTTCCTCATGCACATAAATTTTTGTTTTGTTTTGTTTTGTTTATTTTTATTTTTTGAGTTGGAGTTTTACTCCATCACCCAGGCTGGAGTGCAGTGGCACGCTCACGGACACCCCAGCATCACCATGCTGGGTTCCCACGATCCTTCCGCTTCAGCCTTCCAAGTAACCAGAACTACAGGCGGGCACTACCATGCCCGGCTAATTTTTGATGTATTGTAGAGACGAGGTCTCACCAAGTTGTCCAGACTGGTCTTGAACCCACGGGCTCAGGCAATCTACTCACCTCAGCCACCCAAAGTGCTGGGATTACAGGCTGAGCCACCAAGCCCAGCATAAATATGTTCTAATTCTATGATTTTGAATGGCTGAAAAGTATTCCTTTATTTTTAATGGTTGTAAAATGTTCTATTGTGTGGATGTAATGATAACAATTTGTCTATTTTACTATTATAGGACATATAATAGTAAATTGCTTGTATTTTGAACAGTACTGCTGTGAACAATCTCTTCATATTTTTGAATCTTTCTTTAGGATAAGGAGTCACTAGGTCAGAAAGTCCAGTTCTTCTAAGGCTTATGACACTTATTGGCAAAGTGTTCCAATTTGCAATCCTACTAGTGGTGAGCAAAGTGACAGTTTCACCACCATTGCCAACAACTACTTTTCTTGCCAACAAATAGCCTTTGTATTTGATTCTTTGCCTCTGCAAGGGCACCCGTGTCAGAGGTTACAGGTTTGGGAATCGCTATGTTAGGGCCTGGGAGAATGTACTTTCCAACTGCATTTGCACGACATAACCAGGCCTTTTTTGTTTCAGGCCATGCTGGGACATTGCGGAATGTATCCGCCTGGCATAGTCAGACAAAGACCAAGCAAAGTTGTGTCACTCACGCTTAGCTTTTGACAAATAAAGTATCAGAGAAAAAGTCCTCTCCAGTCCCGAGAAAATGCCCCTCCTTTCAGGGCCCATTTCTTGCAGTAGGTATTACGGTTTCCTTCCATCATCCACCAAGTTTTCTTAGTTTCCACCTCTCTATCTCCACCAGTCCCTTGATGTCCCAAAACAACTACTTTTGTCCTCTTCTTGACATTTTACAGTAGAATTTTTAACTAATATTTAAGGAGTTTGAAAATTATGGAACATTTCAAACATACAGAGAAGGACAGAGATTCGTATAACAAATATTCTTCTACCCACCACCTAAATATAACAATGTTCACATGTTGCCACATGTGCTTCTGATATTGCTTTCTTTTTAAGAACTGGAATGTGAGAGATTCTATGGAAGCCCTTTTATGCCATGTCTCATTCTGTTCTCATCCCTCCTTCCCTCTCTCTCCCCTACCAGACAACCATAATCCTGAGGTGGCATGGATTCTTCCCACCCATATTTCATCATTTTACTGCAAATAATAGAGATTCATACACAATATATTGCATTATTTTGCTTGTTTTTAAACTTTACATGACTGAAGTTGTTTTTACATACATACTCCTACAATTTGCTGGTGTCATTCATCATGTTTTTGAGTTTTATCCATATTGTTGCCAGCAAATAAAGTGCATCCTTTGGCACTGCTAATGGAAACCTATTATACAAAAACATCACAATTTGTCTATTCTTTTATTTGTAAACACTTTAGTTTTCCAAGTTTTACTACAAATAACACTTAGATGAACACCACTAGAAATATTTGTCTCCTCTTGCACCTGACTGAGAATGGAATGCTGATTGTAGTGAATGTACACCTTTAATGTAAATAGATGTCATTAAATGAATCTCCAAAGTAGTTGTATAATTTATGCTCTCCCATTAGTGTATGAAAATTCTCATCCTCCTATGTCTTCCTAAACTCTAGTATAATATAACCTGATGACTTATTAAACTCAGAGACCAGATCATAAGAAACTGAGAAATTGAGTTTCCCTTCCCTATAGGGGAAGGTGGGATTAATCTTCCAATAACATGCCCAGGAAAGAATGACTGCTTCTTATATTTCTAAAGCAAAAAAAGACAAAGTCACATATATACATGCTATTTCCATATTAAAATAGACTAAACTATCACAGCCCTTGGCAAATGTTTTAATTTTCTATAAGTCAGGAAACTGCTAACTTTTTGCTTCTATGGGCCAATCCAGATAGTCCTCACTCATATAGTAGATACTTAAGTTGGGCACTAAACAGCAATGAACTTATTATTTATAAAAGAAGAGGTTCTAAGCCGGGTTCGGTGGCTCAGCCTGTAATCCTGCGCCTTGGGAGACTGAGGGGAGTAAATTGCCTGAGCCTGAGGGTTCGAGACCCGCCCGGGCAACTTGGCGAGACCTCATCTCTACAATAAATCAAAAAATTAGCCAGGCATGGTAGCGCGCGCCTGTAGTTCCAGCTACTTGGAAGGCCAAGGCAGAAGGAGCCCAGCAGGTCGAGGCTGCGGTGGCCGGGAGCTGCCACTGCACTCCAGTCTGGGCGACAGAGTGAGGCTCCAACTTAAAAAAAAAAAAAGGAAGACTTTTTAAAAAAACTAATATATAGAGTCCTCAGAATGAAATGACAGTCGGAAGTCCTGACCAGATGACTATACTCAAAGAAACAATAGAGCCATTAAACAAGATAAATGTGAAGATCAGGGTATAAATATTTGGTTAGCGTTAGCAGAATGATCAAAAATGCAATTCTGGAGTGATCTTAAAATATGAAACAAATTCTAAGTAGAAATGGTAATGTTCACTAATAAAGAAATATGTAAACAGATTAAGGTCAACATTTTGATGACACATTATGCAGATGACATAATTGTGCTTTTGAAGGTGTAAAAATTTTTTTAAAGGTGTAAAAAAAGAAAAATGATAAACTGCATACATAATATAATGCATATGTATGAACACATCTATCCACATATACCAACAGATAAACATGGATAAATTGATAAATAGGATATATAGGAGCCATTTTGCCTGTATTTGTATGCATGTACATATGTATTTATGTCTTAGAAAAAGGTTGGGATTAAAAACAAAATAAAATAATAATCATATTTGTGTAATAGGTTTATATGTAAATTTGTTGTCTTAATATTTCCAAAATTTGAATAGAGTTATGTGGATATTACTTTAAGTAACTTTAAACGTGTGTGTGCATGTGTGTGTGTGTTTGTGTGTGTGTGTGTGTGTGTGTGTATAAGAGAGAAATGAAGTTAGAGATAGGTTGAATGCCTGAATGTAATTTAAGAGTAAAGGCAATTTTGCATTCCTTTGGTATTCTGAAAAACAAACAATAAAACAGTTTACATGAAATCTGCACTCCATGGTCTGCAGTCATAAAAGCAAAAGAATTTTTTATAAATTTAAATAAATGGATGCAAAGTGGACCCTTGTCCTGAGTTTATATGGAGAAAGACCCATGGTTTAAATAGCTGACTTTGACATTTCAATGGTCTTTTCACTGAATCATGTTAAACTGGTTACAAATGTGATGAACTGAGCATAACTGAAAGATAAAGGTGGCATAAAAAGAGATTCAACTAAAAGTAATTGATCCAGTAGCCACATGTAGACACAGAATCAATTTCAGGGTCAAGATAATGAGAAAATCAAGGTAAATACTTATTTTTTTAAAACTTATTCATATATGCTTGGGAACAATAATAGATAATTCTGAATTTTTCAGTACAGCAACTACACTAATTATTTTAAACTGGCTATTTATAACCCTCGATGATATTTATAGGTTGGTGCAAAAGTAAATGTGATTTTGGACCATGAATTTTAAATCATTATAACTAGGCTCAAACACATATTTATTCATCAAAATAGGAACCGTTACTATCAACACAGTTTTGCCAATGAGAAATAAATTTCTTTATTCCTGTAGTGTAAAAATTCGTGCTTCGGGATTTGACGAAAACTTAGAAAGCAGTTTCTGCATCCTACCGGTTGTGGACGTGTTGTCCCTGCAAAAAATTGTCAAGACGCTTGAAGAAGTAGCATTTGGTGAGAGGTCAGGTGAACATGGTGGAGGAGGCAAAACTTCATTGCCCAATTCACTCAACTTTTGAAGCATTGGTTGTGCAACCTGCAGTCGAGCATTGACGTGGAAAAGAATTGGGCCCTTTCTGTTGATCAATGCTGGCCACAGATGTTGCAGTTTTCATGCATCTCATCAGTTTGCTGAGCATACTTCTCAGGTGTAATGGTTTTGCAGGAATTCAGAAAGCTGTCATGGATCAGACTGGCAGCAGACCACCAAACAATGACCATGACCTATTTTTGGCGCAAGTTTGGCTTTGGGAAGTGCTTTGGAGCTTCTTCTCAGTCCACCCACTGAACTGGTCATTGCCTGGTGTTGTATACAACCCACTTTTTGTCACACATCACAATTCGATCAAGAAATTGTTCATTGTTGTTGCATAGAATAAGAGAAGGTGACACTTCCAAATGACGATTTTTAAAAAAAAAATTTCAGTCAGCTCATGAGGCACTTGTTTAACAAGCTTTTTCGCCTTTCCAATTTTCTTCAAATGCCTAACGACTGTAGAATGATCAGCACTGAGTTCTTCGGCAACTTCTCATGTAGTTTTAAGAGGTCAGCTTTGATGATTGAGGTTACTGTCAACTTCCAATGGCCGGCCACTATTCTCCTCATCTTCAAGGCTCTCATCTCCTTTGCAAAACTTCTTGAACCACCACTGCACTGTACATTTGTTAGTGGGTCAAATAGTTGTTGATGTTGCGAGTTGTGTCTGCTGCTTTACAACCCATTTTGAACTCAAATGAGAAAATTGCTTGAATTTTTGGTTTTTGTCTAACATCATTTCCATAGTCTGAAATGAATATAAAATAAACAGCAAGTGATAAGTTATTAGCAAAAAAATAAAGCGAGAAATGTGCATTAACATGATGTATAACATGACCACATTTATTTAAGAATGTATTCCAGTATGAAAGGGCAAATATCAGCAATGCAAAAACCAAAATTACTTTGTACAAATCTATGCAATATTAGATATTATATATTTGCTATAATATATAATATCTATATAATATTATGTAATAATATTATAATATGTTTTTGTAGCTCTCATTTCCACAGATTTTGTGGTTTTAATTTCATTTCTTCACCTTTGAGCGGCTGCAGATTGCTAATCAGTTCTCAGCACAGAGCATCTCTCCTTTCTTTCCTCCCTCCTTACATAAAACTCCAGAATGCTAAGCTGTGTCAGAAATGCCACCTTATCAAACATTTTTCTGTGAACAAGAGAAAAGCTATCGTCTTACATTCTTTCACTTTTGTTAATGTTGAAGTAATTTTTGATCACAAAATTTTAATTTCTGCTAACTTTAAGTGAAAAATTAGGTTAGCCAAAACTGAATATAGTTATTCATAAAATGAAACTTAAGCTCAAAGTCATAATAAAAGTGATCTCATCTTGAATAAGATGAAAAAGCCTCGCCAGATGAACACACAGACAATTGTCATTACTAACATATTAACAGGCATTAGCATCCATTAATGAAATCATAACATCTTATAAGAAGGGAATTGGACATTATAAATTCAGTTTCCTCCTCATTTTTTTAGATTAAAAAAAGTCCAAAAAAAATGTGACTGACTCAGATTGCAGCCAAAAATTTCTAAATCTCAGTATACTCTTTTTTTGGTCACACTCCTCCCCAAAAAAACATTTTTCAAGAGCTGTGTATGGCCATTTTTTGTTTAATTTGCATACTAAATCCTGGGCAGTCAAGCACCAAGCAGATGCCACATCACATAAACCAGCAGGGCTTAGTGGAACAGACACTTCTCTGAAAGCTCCTCTAACCTGAGGACCTTCTGGTCATCCAATCCACACTGCAACTGACCGAGACGATTCAGTTTGGACAGCAGGTGAATCTGATGATGTTAGGAAAGAGACCACTTAAAAGTCAATTGCTTTCAGAAGGGCGTCTTTAATATTGGAGTCCACTATAAAATTGGTGATTATTATATATTATTATAAGAGGCCAACTTTTATGTGAAAGATCTATTTTGTTGATTAAATGAAACTCTTTTTAGTGCCATTGGGTCACACATAACATATGTCCAGTCAATTATTTTAGGAGTAGTTGAGAATTTCTCTTTTCACAGTAATAGTTTTTTTGGCAATCAATAGTGCTTTGAAGAACCATTTTTCTTGATAATGACCTAGATCTTTTCTATAGGAGATTTTTTTTACCCCAAGATGGATACCGCTGGGTCATGGAAAGGATGATCAAGCATGCTTTATTGTAATTTTTCCAGAAAGATCAATGGCTTTGCATTCTAAAATGGTAGCATAAAGCAATAGTTTTTAATAAACTTAGAATGACTAAAAACAAATGTGGGTTTAACTTGACAGATGTCAAATAAAAATACTGATACTAAAGAAGCAGCCATTCTTTTTCCAGGAAATTTCGTCTCTTTTTATCTTACTAGTCAATAAGATAACTTTAAGCTATATGGTGGTCAATAATCAAGCCAGGTAAAAGACATATTGGATACTTGGGAGTTCAGTTTAAGGTCTATTTCTGATGCATTATTTTCTGTACAAAAGTCATTTAACTTTTAATTGCTTCATAGGTAAACTGCTAGCTGTTAGCTACCACTTGCTTGTGTTTTATTAAAAAAAGTTCATTTTCTAAAAGGAAATACTTATATTTATAGATGTCTCTTTACTTCGAGCTTCTGCTCAGGTTAAAATAAATAATTCAGGGGGTCTGTTGACCTGCCCTTTTGTCCTTGTGTAACAACTTACAGCAAGTGGTATATTCTTCGGAAAGGGCTGGAGGACTTGTACTGAATGGCTGAACTCCAAACCCTTTGTTGACATAAACAACAGTTAAATTGACAATTGGGATAAATATCTTTGCCAGTCCTGCTTGGACATCATCACCCATCCTGCCCAGGATCAATGAATCTTGCTGACCTACCCTTTCCCCCTCCTTCCAAGATACCTGAGGTTATAGCTGATCTTTGGTACCTACGAACTGTGGCACTACATGACAAAACGTAATGGCTGCAAATTTCTGGTTTCACTCACTGCCTAGGCTAGAAGTGGCACAACTACGCTACTGGGCTTCTTTGTGTGCAGATGCCCAACCAAGAGTCACCCAGTCCACTGAGGAGTGGAGCAGGCCAGGTCTTGTGCCATATCCTTATTGTACCCTAGGTGGAAAGAAGAGTCACGTGCTCTGTATTTGGAAAATGAAAACGTGGTAGGGGGACCGCCTATTGTGATCCTTGATAAACTCATAGACATCAGATAGCTGCTTTCAACAGACACTGATCCTGTGGACCACGGACTGTTCCAAAACAAATCCATTCTCATGTGACTAGACAATACCATGGAACTCCACATTGGGAAATCTGGGAGCACAAGCAGCATCAGGACCACCCTGTGCTGATTCTTTCAGCCATCACACAAGTTGTGGCTCAGAAAGTATCTTCCCTTTCTAAATATGCAAAGCTAGATAGACATATTCTGTATTTAAAATTCATTAGACCAGTACCAGTTAAAACACACACACACACACACACACACACACACACAGAAAAATCTGTTTTCCAAATATGCCATACTCTATGGGATCATTGCCTATTAGGACCAACTCTATGGAGACTGGAGCTCTCTGACTCCACCTGACGCCTGAGTCTTTGCAAGTCACAACCTGGAACTGAAAGGATGGCAAATGGATAACAGCTTTTCAAACTTTCAAACTGTAGTTTCATGATGTGTCCAAACAGTTGATTTTAAGGATTTTGGCTCCAACAGAATCATGAATGTTGACATCTTCTTGGTATATATGAGCTCCTTTCCTCAAGTTCTAAACATTCGGCTATTCGAAACACAATGTTAACATACCACCACTGCACTAATACCAATGACATAGGTTGAGAAGTTAGGAGTGAAATTTCCAGAACAACAAAAATAGCACAAGTACGATGGAGAGGAAAGACAGTTGAGGATGTCCAACAATTCCTGTGATTTTCTAGATACAAACAGTGGTTCATGCCCTCCCTTTTGACTCATGCTGCTCCATTAAAACCTCAGGAACCAGCATGGATTATTTGGTCCAGGGACAAGCCTTCAGCATTCCAACTGTTGAAAACTGTGTTATGCTGACACAACTACTGAAGCTGATGCTACAAGAGCATCTCAGCAAAAGAAATATTCATGCACATATCTCTAGAAACTTAGTTCTGCCTGACATCAACACTGTTCACAGAGTAGGAAATTCTGGCAACGGATGCCAAGTTTCAGTCAGGTTTCCAGGTAAGTGATGGCAAGGCATCTAAATAACTGCAGTCTGAGAAAGCCGAGGCAACCAGCATAGGTAATGGAAATGGGCTATGTTCTTCGAATGCGTCAACCTGCATTGTCTTAATCTTGGGCGGTCAATACTAAGCAGACACCAAGTCACATACACCGGTGGGGCTTGGTAGAACAGACACCTCTCTAAAAGTTGCTCAGGCCCGGTGACCTTTTGCCCACCTGTACCGTAGTACAACTGACCAAGACAATTCAGTTTGGACAGCATATAAGTGCTGATTATGTCAGTGTCCAACTGTGGTACTATTCAGAGTCTTTCCCAGACTTTACAGGATCCCTATTATTTCAGAAAAATGGTAGCTTATCCCAGCAGAACCATTAACAATAGCTCCCTATGCTAGGTGTGTCCTGAATTCCTGCCCAGATCCTGATCTACCACTCAGCTCTTTGTCTCTCTGGCTCCATTTTACAGCTTTGGTATCTGTAACCTGTATCAGTTGGACACTCTCCTTTTGGCATTTTGGTCTAAGGTTGCTTCTCATCATAGAAAAATGAGGAAAAGAACCAGGAAGCAAAACTAAGTATGCCATCTTTTCTTTCAAAGATAATTACTATAAACAGTTTAGTGACATATCCTTCTTACACATTTCAAGTCTATTAGTATATATATGCATCCACATAACACACACAATTTTGTGCATATATATATGTATATACATATATACATACATACATATATACATGTGAGATAAGCACATAGGTATTTATCACAGTTATTCATAAACAGGATCTTTTGTTGTATTTCTAATTTCTAATTTGTTTGCATTAATATACAATATAGAGTCAATATGCTCCATATTGATAAACATTTTTCTATACTATTTTTTGATGGATGCATAAGATGCACCATAACTTAATACTCTATTGTGAGACACAGAATATTTACATTATTTTGCTATGATAGACACAGTTATAATAAACATTAGCTAAAAAAAATTTTTTTTTGAGTCGGAGTCTCACTCTGTCACAAAGTCTGGAGTGCAGTGGCATGCCCATGGCCTCCGCAGCCTCAACCTTTGGGACTCAGATGATCCTTCTACCTTAGCCTTCCAAGTAGCTGGAACTACAGGCATGCACCACCATGCCCGGCTAATTTTTTTTTATTATTGTAGTGATGAGGTCTCACCAAGTTGCCCAGGTTGATCTCAAACGCTGGGCTCAGGCAATCCTCTCCTCTCAGCCATCCAAAATGTTAGGATTATAGGCGTGAGCTACCGCACCTGGCTAGCTAAACCTTTATACAGTAGAATAAGTATCTAACAATAAAAGTGTTGGATCAAGCCGGGCTCGGTGGCTCAGTCTGTAATCCCCCGCCTTTGGGAGGCTGAGGTGAGTGGATTGCCTGAGCCCGCGGGTTCGAGACCCGCCTGGGCAACTTGGCGAGACCTCATCTCTACAATAAATAAAAATAATCAGCCGGGCGTAGCGCGCGCCTGTAATTCCGGCTACTTGGAAGGCTGAGGTGGAAGGATCGCCGGAGCCCAGCAGGTCGAGGCTGCGGTGGCCGGGAGAGGCCACTGCACTCCAGTCTGGGCGACAGAGTGAGACTCCAACTCAAAAAAAA
>CAUYQG010056330.1:0-34899 GCA_963574415.1 Tarsius wallacei | reverse complement strand
CTGTTTCTCTCTCTCTCACTAGTTTACTTTCTAAATAAACTATTTTTAGAGTTTTAACAAAATGAAAAAAATGATACCAGTTCTATGTAATTCCTTCCAGAAAATAAAAACACAGGGAGCACTTTCTAAAAAAAAGTACTTGGAGGAAGATCTACAGTATTACATGTATATATTAGAAAAGAAAAAAAAAATATCTGAAATCAATACTCTAAGTTTCCACTTTAGGAAACTAGAGAGAAGAGCAATTTAAGCCAAAATGAGATAAAGAAAAGAAATAATCAAATTTCAAAAAAAAATAATAAAATTGAATATAAACAAAGAAAAGCCGGGCTTGGTGGCTCAGCCTGTAATCCCGCACCTTGGGAGGCTGAGGTGAGTGGATTGCCTGAACCCGCAGGTTCGAGACCCGTTTGGGCAAGCGAGACCTCATCTCTACAATAAATCAAAAAATTAGCCGGGCGTGGTAGCGCGCGCCTGTAGTTCCAGCTACTTGGAAGGCTGAGGCAGAAGGATCACCAGAGCACAGCAGGTCGAGGCTGCGATGGCCAGGAGCAGCCACTGCACTCCAGTCTAGGCGACTGAGTGAGACTCCAACTCAAAAATAAAATAAAATAAAATAAAAAAATAAACAAACAATAGATCCCAGGACAGGACCCCAGACTGAGGGACCAATTTAATAAGATTTTATCTCTTCTTATCAGCAAATTCCACTCCAAGCCTTGTAACTTGCCTTTGGAATTGCCTAAGAATCTGAGCCCTTTTCAACAGGATAAGCAAATCCACAATAGCTGAGGTGGAGAAAAGACTTATCAGTGTACTCTGCAAGGTTGGTGGCACAGAAGCAAATAATGAGGGTGAGGAGTTGGAGGATTGAGACAAGTCCCAAAGCCACCAAGAAGGTTAGGAGTAATTCTTAAAGCTGGGTATTAGGGCCTATGTAGTGCAGAGCTACATAAAATGATAAAAGAATCTTTTCTTTCTCTTTATTTTGCCATCGCTGTAAGAATTAACAACAAAGGAGGAAGAAAAATAAAAGGCAGGGTTTTCTTTCCAGTGTGTGGAAAGATTCTTATTAATTAAAAGAATCGGGTGCCTTTACACGCACTGAGCTACCTTTGAGGATAGAGCCTGTCACATGCTTGACTGGTATCTGCCAAGGAGTCCCACACATTTCTGGGCAATATGAATCAGCCAGGCTCAGTGGCTCAGTCTGTAATCCCAGCACTTTGGGAGGTCAAGATGGGTGGCTCTCCTGAGCCCACAGGTTCGAGACCAGTTCAGGCAACTTGGCGAGACGTCATCTCTACAAGAAATAAAAAATTAGCCGGGTGCGGTAGCACATGCCTGTAGTTCCAGTTACTTGGAAGGCTGAGGCGGAAGGATCACGGGTGCCTAGCAGGTTGATGCTGGGTGGTCGTGAGTGTGCCATCAACTCCAGCCTGGGCAACAGAGTGGGACTCCAACTCAAAATATATATATTTTGTTTCAGTTGCTCTGGAGTGAGGCTTGAAATTCTGCATTTCTAACAAGTTCCCAGGGGAGGCTCACGCACTGGTCCAGGGACCGCACTTTGAGCAATGAACTAGCCCAATTAGTCACAAGCTCACTCAGTTGTTTGAAAATCGCACCAGGAAAGTCAAGGACATTCATCTGAGCTCCATCAATAGGATCGCTCTGTTCTATGGCTGCAAACAGAACCCACAGCTGCTGTCAGTTATCTTGGATCTTGGCCACAAGCGCGCGCGCGCACACACACACACACACACACACACCCGGGAAGTACAATAGGAAGGGCTCACCATGACCACAGTGGGCCATAGCCATGTTCCTCATTGACCTTACTCTGCTTTCTCCCTTCCCAGTGTTCTATGAGCCCTACTCTCTGGATGTTGATTTTAGAATTGCTTTTAGACAAATTCGCTCAGACACAGGATTGCAAACACGTTTCCTCTGACTGCATGCTGACCGGATGGTCCAAAGTGGCCGCCTGCTGAGACATCTTGAGAAGGACCCTGAAGCCAGGTCCTGCCTCTGCTGGAATAATGAGCATAACAAGTGAATGATGTCACCGTGGGGGAAAGCGGCAGCATAGCCAGCCTGGGCAGACTCTCAGCTGGTGTGAGGATGTTCCAGGGAGGACTGCCTTGCCTCCTCTCAGATCCCAGAATCGAGGGGGCTGGTGGGCCCTGGCAGGGTCTTTCTCACAGCAGACCGCCAAGTCAACTCAGCACGGAGCCCCCCTGACGAGGGCACCAGTGCACCTCTGCATCCTGCACACTGGCTCGCACTAAAGAATCAGGTCCCAGGTCTCCTGACTCCAGCCCAGTGTACCTCCATCAAAAGGGGGTGCTACCCAAAGGAAAAAAACAAACAGCCTCATTAAAAAGTGGGCAAAACATGAATAGACAGTTCTCAAAAGAAGATATACGGGCAGCCAACAGACACATGAAGAAGTGCTCAGCCTCGCTAATCATCAGAGAAGTGCAAATCAAAACCACATTGAGATACCACCTAACCCCAGTAAGAATGGCCATCATTAATAAAATAAGCAATAACAGATGCTGGCGAGGACGCGGAGAAAAAAGATCACTTCTACACTGCTGGTGGGAATGCAAACTAGTGCAACCTCTTTGGAAGACAGTGTGGCAGTGTCTGAAAGAACTAGAAATTGACCTTCTATGTGACCTAGCAATCTCCCTTTTGGGAATATACCCATAAGAACTCAAGTCATTCTACCAAAAGATACCTGCACACACATGTTTGTTGCAGCTCTATTCACAATAGTGAAAACATGGAACCAACCATGCTGTCCATCGAAGCTGAACTGGATACAAAAAATGTTTTACATATACACAATGGAATATTATAAAGAAGGACAAACATATGGACTTCACAGCAACTTGGATGGATTTAGAGTCTATCATAGAAACAAAGAACAGGGTACCGTATGTTCTCACTCATAAGTGGACCTTGAACAATTATCATAATTCTATAAGAAAGGGATTGGCAGTAGTGGGAAACTGCCAGGGGAGGTTGGGGTTGGATTGGCAGTTGAGGGTAACTGCCCAGGGAGGGAGGGGAAAACCTCAACAAGGGTACCTGCATAATAAACATTTGTGTACCTGACCTTGAATTTTATCCCACATCTTTAAAATAAATAAATAAAATGGAGTCGTATTTGCATATAACCTATGCACATATACATACTTTTGTATACATTAAATTACCTCTAGATTACTTATAATACCTAATACAATGTAAATGTTATGTAAATTGCTGTCATACTGTAAAGTTAAACGTTTTTTTTTAAAATTGTATTGCTATACATTTTGGGGAGTTTTTTTAGATGAATTCTTGAATTCTGGGCTCAAGTAATCCTCTTGCTTCAGTGTCACATGCAGTGTATTGCTATTTTCTATGTTTTTAAAGAATATTTAAAATCTGTATTTAGCGGAATCTGTAGAGGTAGAACCCGTGGATATAGAGGGCCCACTGTACTGAATACTACTGATGCATACACTTAAATATGGTAAAGATGGCTTTAAAAATGAAAGAAAGAAAAGATAGCCAGAAATGAATGATTTCTCAGGTCTTTTCTGAGTGTGTTTGCAGACTTAGATATGTATGCAGCCTATATTCCATGGAATACATGGGAGTTTTTCAAAGCTTTTATACGCTAAAGGCTCACTCTCCCCAATTTCTTCTAGCATGTGTACTGTTTGATTCACTTGTTATCTTAACTCACCAGGTTGGCAATGGTTTATTCATTTGCCTTTCAATGTTTTCAAGGATGGTCCTCAGAACTGCTGATTTTCCGCCTTGAAAGAGTTCCCAGTTAGGTAAAATAAAGGCAAGTTATTTGTTTCAGTTCCTCAGGGAGCCCCAGAATACTCAAAAGAGACAACCATAATTATTTGAAAACAAGGTCTGATCTGCTTCCTTGGGAACCAGGGACTCACAGAAGAAAAACCACCAAAGAATCTGGAAGGGTGGATGAGTAAAGGGGAGTTTAAAAGTGTCACAAAAATCTCCTACTGTGTTTCAGTTACCTTTTCCTTAACTCTGACTTGAGATATATTTTAGCCATATTTTAATTGCTTCTGTGGGAATGAGCCCTTACAACTTTCTATTCTGCCATTTCCAAGAAATCTATGAGCATTTTTAAGAGGTTCAGTAATAGCTGGAGGAAATAGCATATATGAAAAAATTATAGTACAGGGAAAGAGGTAGACAATATAAAAGAAACATGAGAGCCATGGGCTATAAAATTAGAAAACCTATCATATACTTTAGATGAATTCCAGATACAGATAAAGAAGTAGCAAGGTGAAGGCAAAGATTATATATTTAATGACTGACATTCCCCCCCAGTTTATGAGAGATATAAAGCTTTATAATCAAAAAGCCTAATTAAAAATAAATAAATTGACACCTAGAAAACGTAGGAAACACACAAACATAAAAGACAATTTGAATATATCTATATCTATATCTATATCTATCTATATATATATATTTTTTGAGTTGGAGTCTCACTCTGTCACCCAGACTGGAGTGCAGTGGCCCCTCCTGGCCACTGCAGCCTCGACCTGCTGGGCTCTGGCGATCCTTCCACCTCAGCCTTCCAAATAGCTGGAACTACAGGGGCACGCTACCACGCCTGGCTAATTTTTGATTTATTGTAGAGATGAGGTCTTGCCAAGTTGCCCAGGCGGGTTTCGAACCCGCAGGCGCAGGCAATCCATTCACCTCTGCCTCCCAAAGTGTTGGGATTACAGGCTGAGCCACTGAGCCCGGCTTGAATATATTTTTTTAATGAATTTTTTTCTAGATTCCAGAAATTTAAATATACATGTATTGGAAATACTGTGCCTTTATTCCAGTTGTTGTATGACATTCTTTTGTTACACTCTTTCTGCTTGTTCATCTGGATTTGTTTCATCTGACAAGCATTTCCTTTCTCATTTTCCATTCTTAAATTTTTAAGTAATTTCTTATTATTTTGTGAAGAAGGCTGGGATTTTATTTGTCTTGTTGCTATATCACTATCATGAATTTTTCTGAATCAACTATTAGCATGTGGATCCCATAGAGTTGGTTGTTTGAGTGGATTTTTTAGTTTGCTAATTCCTTTTACTATTGATACAATGGAAGACGGTTTTAAAAATATGAACCCTTCATATGAGGAATATAAAGAGTGGTTTCAGTTTTCATGACCAAATCTCAATAGAACAACTTTGAAATATAATTTATAATGATCTTAGTTCATTTAGGATTGCTATAAAGGAATAACTAAGGCTGGACACGATAGTGAGATAAAGACATATATAAACCGTGGTTTAAAAAATCTAGCATGTGGTATTTTGTTATAGCATCCCTAGAAAACTAATACATTATCCAAGGCTAAGGTCCAATATTAGGAAGTTGAAAAGATGAGAATGAACCTACAATAAAAAATGAAAAACAAGGTCAGGGTGGTAGGAAGAAAACTAGTAGAAGAAAAGACCCTACAATCCAAGTAATGAGTTGTAGAATGAAAGACTGGTCAAGTATATATAAATTGGATGAGAACTGAGAATTAATCCTTGAATTTGACAAAGTTAAGGCATTGATTATATGGAAAAATACCTTTTGTTGGAGTGGCTGAAGGCAAACATTCATGGGAGGAGTTTTAAGATAGAATGAGATAAGAAGACTTGAAGATAGCTAGCAATGTCAATCTCATAAAGAGTCTACAAAGGAACAAAGAAATGGTGTGATAACTGTAGATTAAACTGAGATTGCAAGTACTTTATTAGCATGGAAGGAGAAAAGCATGTTTGTATACTTATATGAATGGTCCAATAGAGAAATAAAAAAGTAATTTTATGGAGAGTGAAAAGGAAAATTACTAGATTTCAGTCATTGATAAGGTGAAATGGAATAGCATGTAGCACAGAAATTAGGGAGGATTTTGGAAGTTTAGATATGGTGAGGGCTGGTGGGAATTCTGAGATTTTTTTAAATTTTAGTTTTTTAAAAGTATTTATTTTCTTAACTTGCCACTGACTTGAAGCTCTTTTTTTTTTTTTTTTTTAATTACTGTTTATTGAACACCTATGTGACCAGAGAGCAGGTTCTGTGTGTAAGGGCTGGAATTGCCACAGTGAGAAAGAGTCCCTCCTTCAGGAGTTTCTTGTTCAGTGGTTGGCACTGAGGAGTCAAGAATGGCAGTAATGGCTGGGCTTTGGGAGGCTGAGGTGAGTGGATTGCCTGAGCCCGTGGGTTCAAGACCTGCCTGGGTAACTTGGCGAGACCTCATCTCTACAATAAATCAAAAAATTAGCTGGGCGTGGTAGCGCGCGCCTGTAGTTCCAGCTACTTGGAAGGCTGAGGCTGAAGGATCTCTGGAGTCCAGCAAGTCGAGGCTGCGGTGGCCGGGAACAGCCACTGCACTCCTGTCTGGGTGACAGAGTGAGACTCCAACTCAAAAAAAAAGAATGGCAATAACTGCACAAATGGGTAAAATTGCAATGGAGGAGCATGTGGAGAACAGGTAGATAAGAATTGGGGTGATCAGGGAAGACCTATTTTTATTTTTTAAGACAAATGGGATCTAAACTTTTAAGAATCAAGAAGATGGTGTCAAAATTTCAGGAGAGGAGAAAATGTAGAAAGCCAATGGAGAGAGTACATAGATTAGAGAAATGTAATGGGAGAGTTCAGCTACGCTAAGAATCCATTTGAGATTAGTGGTTATCAATGTAATGTGAGTGCATTAAATAAAATTAGTTTTTTCACCAGTTATAGTTGGCTTGTTTATTTAGCTGGCCCTGCCATGAGCCAAGTGGAGAGAATAAGAGACCAAAACATCAGTCATTGGCATCTTGTGGCGGCCGTGGTGGGATGTTAACAGCTGGGAAGTAAATTGAGAATACATTTTCAGAAATCTTTTATTTGACAGTAAACACTGGTACTGGTAGAATTTCTCTAATAAGATTCTTCCCTGAAAGAATGCTAAATACATCTTCATTTTTTCTTTTAATTATGGTAGATTTATAGTGAAGAAATCACTACATAATAAGGAACATATGTTTAAATAATGATTAAAATGTTAGAAAGGTATTATCCGTCTCCAATATGGTAGCAACAAAAATAGCAACTAACAATTGAACCACAAATTACTATTAACAATGTTAACATATATTCTCTTATTTATTTCTTGTATGTTCTCTCTAAGGTATTTTTACCTTCACTTCACTTACTAAGAAATAGTTTCAGAAAGATTATTGTGAGACATTTGTGACAATTATTGTATATATCTTAATTGCTGCCTGACTATTACAGTTTTAGTGTTTACAAGAGTTGCTCAAAAATAGTTTGTGCCTGGGTTTGGTAGCTCAGCCTGTAATCCCAGCACTTTGGGAGACCAAGGTGAGTGGATTTGCCTGAGCCCGCAGGAGCCCGGGCAAATTGGCGAGACCTCGTCTCTACAATAAATAAATAAAAATTAGCCAGCTGTGGTAGCGTGCGCCTGTAGTTTCGGCTACTTGGAAGGCTGAGGCAGAAGGATCGCCACAACTCAGCAGGTCGAAGTTGGGTGGCCGTGAGCGTGCCACTGCACCCCAGTCTGGGCGACAGAGTGAGACTCCAACTCAAAAAAAAAAAAAAAAAGTTTGTTTCTTGTTTGCCTACTTGGCTCAGTAGCATTTCTTTTATTCTCAGATCAAATGTGGAGTTAGCAAATTATATATATCTAAAGAAGAGAAAAACGTTATTTAGATACATTTCCTCTAAGGGAATTTTCAAGCATGATAAAAATGTGAGTACATGATATACTTATTTTATGTTTTTTGATTGAATAAGCATAGTAATTTATAATTATTAAGGATTAGTAGAGGAGTCTTGGTTAAAATGGACTTGTGTTTACTTTTTTTACTTTCATATTATCATGTCATATAAGGAAGAGTTTAGTAGGGAATCTAGATATTTTAGAAGATAGGATTTAATACAGGGAACTAGGTTCTTAGAAAACCCCTAGCAAGGATGGATGGATAAAGGCCATGGAGAACCACTGCTGGCTCTAGGGAAATCAGAAAGTACAGGCTATCCATCAACTCAACTGTCTGTTGAATTGAACAAAGTGATTTGAAGAAAATATCCAGGGCTCCTCTGAAAGTTGCATCTACTACCTGAATATACAAGCATTACCCACTACTGGAAGAGAAAAATGACTTCTGCTTTCTATCTATTTCATTTTATACAAATGCCTATTATCATAAAAGTCTAAATTGAAATTCTGCTGACAAGAAACCATAGTTTTTAGTATTTCTAATGCTTGTGATACAGGGAGAGTTTGCAATGATGGGGCTAGTGCTAGATATCAAAAAGCCTTGTATGATTCAGTTCTCCCCTTGTGCATCTAAAAAATATTGCTATTTGCAACTAGACTCTTAAAACTGTAATAAAAGCAATAGCTGGCATTCTTCTGCTATGATCTAAATATTAGTTTCTCCTCCCAAATTCATATATTAAAGTCTACTTCCCAAAGTAATGGTGTGTAGTGGTGGGGCATTTGAGAGATGATTAGGACATGAGGGTGGAGCCCTCATAAGGGATTAGCACCTTTATAAAAGAGACCTAAAGAGCTCATTTGTGCCTTCTATCATGTAAAGACACAGCAAGAAAGTACTGTGTACAAACAATAAGTCACACCTTCACCAAACATGGAATCGGCCAGTACCTTGATCTTGAACTTCCCAGACTCCAGATCCATAAGAAATAAATTTGTTATAAGACACACAGTTTTATGGTGTTTTGTTATAGCAGCACAGACAGACTGAGAAATCTTCTAATATAAGGTTAGTTTTTTATGTTCTTTTTTTTCTTGGTCTAACAGTTTTATACAAGAAAAGATATATGTCCGTACATTCCTAAAAAGAAGAGATGTAGACTGTAGCAATCATTGTACCCATCCCTGTGTAATACTTGTTACACTTCCAGTTCATTCACAAAGTAACTTTACATTCTGTAACTTAAAGAAAATGAGAAATCCAAATTGAAAATAGTATATAATACTTCATATAAAATAATGTGGAAAGAAGAGAAGAATGAAATATAAAATTAGCCAATATGAACAAATAGAATAGTAATCCAGGAGTTGGTTCTCAAAGTGAAAATAGTTATTTGTAGAAGAGAGTGTTACTCTTTTTCAAACAAATGGTAACCGCATGTTATATCCTGATTAGTGATAGACACTTTGAACGTTGTTGCATCTTCTGCTTTGTAGTCTCCACTTGGCTGAGCATCTTGTGCTCAAGTCTCTACTGGCTAAAGAATATTTGTTTGCTCTGATCCTCACTCATATCCTATGGTTCTGGGCTTCTTGGTAAATGAAGGTCACATGCTTAAACATGGAATATGTTGGATGCAGGGGTCCAAGAGGCTCAACAAGTCTTGTCTTTTTTTTTTTTTTAATGGTATAGGGTGTCAAATGGAGCAGGTTGTCTTTCATTTTGGAAGGGACATTTTGACAAGCCTTAGATGACTAAAAGAGTCATTAGGGTGGTGTACCTCTGAATTCTCAATTTTTGTGAGGTTACGTATATTTCCTAAGAATTCAGGCAGGGTATTTGCTGCATGCTCCTTGCCTGACCCAATCAGCATGATACATTCTAACATGGTGGACCAGAGACATGCCCTGTTTATCAACATCCCCGTATTTTATCACCATGCTTCTTTTTCCCTGTTATAATATTCTCACAATCTATTCTTACACATCTTCCAATTTTCTTTTGATATAAACTGGCAGATACAATTTTTTCTTTGGTTTCTATGCTTTCTGCTTCCAGGGTAAGCTGGAGGGAAACTGTTACTTTAAATGAACTGGGATTTGACTTTTGTTATGAAACTGTAGGTATGGAAATTTAATAGGGATGAGTCTTGAGGAGAATCAGCAACCCTTTGAAAGGTAATTGTCTCTTCACAGGCTTTTGCAGAAAGATGAGGCTAACCTCAGACAGATAAGGAGTTAATACTACTGGTAGAGAAGAAACACTGAAATTCAAAGGTATGAAGTATTTGGAAACACCAGAATCACCAAATATCACTGTTCCAAGTTTCTGTGTCACTTTTTTACCCTAATTTATGCTTTCGGTTTCATATAAGGGCTCTAGAGTTTATGAATATCAAGTAACTGTAATTTTGGACCCTGAAAAGTTAACTTTGGTCTTATTTTTTAACACTTATCCTGAGGTTACAGGGAATCGAGTTGTTTTGAAAGCAGTAATAGAAGTTTTTTGGTTTTGTGTCTTTGCCTTGAGTAAAAATTTAAATTTCTAAATTTGTAATTTTTTTTCATAAGCTAAGCATGGTCAAAAGAAGTTATCTGCCAGCAGTGACAGACCTCATGTCCACTAAGTTCTACTTTAGTACATCATGATCTCTCAATGCTGTACCTTTAAGAGACAATTCTTTCCAAGCAACTGCAGGCATGCCAGGGTCCACTATTATCCCATTTATCTGTTCTCAAATAAAAACATTCAAATACGAATTCATTTCCCTCTTCTGAATCATTTATGTTACAAAATTCTGTATCAGTCAAGGATTTGGTTAGAAAAAATAGATATCACTCTAGGTATTTCAGAGGGAACTACTGAATACAGGTAATTAGATGCTTACATATGAATGACTATTCCCACAGGCCAAGAACAAGTCCTGCTGGATTTTATGCAACAAGGAAGCACAGACTTTGCAAGAAATTGCTGTTGATGATCTCAGATTCTTAGACTAACAAAGCTTGAGAATCCAATGAGTTTTCTAGGAAACTGATTAGAGTTTCATATATGTAGTCCTTTACCCACTTCCTTGAAGCCTCTAAAAGAAAAGCTTTACATTCAAACCATTACTTTCCCTGTTGCAATATAACATAGAATTCTGTGGGCAAAGAATTCTGGGAAATACAATTTTTAGGTTTCCAGACTCTGTGATACAGGGAATCACTGAGATGACTGAAAATAGTAATGCAGAGATAAAACCTATGTGACTTAATTTAAAGCCATCTTGGCATTAGTGTCGCTTACGTAGGTATTTTCTTTTTTTTTTTTTTGAGTCGGAGTCTCACTCTGTTACCCAGACTGGAGTGCAGTGGCCGCTCCCGGCCACTGCAGCCTCAACTTGCTGGGCTCCGGCGATCCTTCCGCCTCAGTCTTCCGAGGAGCTGGAACTACAGGAGCGCGCTACCACGACTGGCTAATTTTTGCTTTGTTGAAGAGATGAGGTCTCGCCCAGTTGCCCAGGCGGGTCTCGAACCCGCGGGCTCAGGCAATCCACTCACCTCAGCCTCCCAAAGCGCGAGATTACAGACTGAGCCACCGAGCCCGGCTGGTATTTTTCATATACCATCTTTCTCTTGTTTCCAACAACTATTCAGTGAATTTGACATGACAACCCTGTTAAGTAATCATCCTGAAGTATCTCTTATATCGACCCACTTTTCTTTATCCTACACACTGATTCTAAATTTGGCCATCATCATCCCTTCTTTGGCTTGCTACAATAGCTTCCCAATTGCTCTCCCTTTCTCAAGTATCATTTGCCCCCAATCTATTCTCACGGAAGCCAAAAAAATATTTTAAACTGCAAATCTGTTTATGCCACTTTGTTGCTCAAAAGATTCAATTTTTCCTCAATATTTTTTAAATTCTAAAGTAAAAACTTATAGATTTTAAATTTCATTGTTTGGATATTGATACCTTTTCTAGCCCAATCGTTGCCACAATTTATGAATAATGCTCTTAATACTTCACAATTCATAGCTACATATAAAATTCTAGTGTCTGACCAACTTTCCAGTTGTATATCATCCCTAACTTACTCTGCATTTTCTCCCCGCTGATTACTTGTTCATGTCTAATCAACCATTTAACTTACAATTTTCATCCAAATATTTTTTAACATTTGAGCTCAACTATAATCTGACTCTCTTCTGTGCCCACCAGTTTGCCCCACAGAGGACATCTTTCATTTATTCCCATTCCATGTGCCATAGTGTCATAAATGAAATCTGCATTTTCTTAATTCTCATTGTTACTTGCCAGTCACTGTTGTTTAGCTCATGCCAAATGTTTCCTGTCTTTGAAGTTTAACCTCTATCATCCTTTTGTACTGTTTTCTGCTGCAATCCGTTGGCATATGGCTCACAGTATTTCTTTTTATTCCAAATCCTCATAGCCTCCATAATTACTGCAAACAATATATGAGTAGCCTACTGGGTACTTTATTCTCACAAATGCTTGACTTCCTGAATTCCAGTTCTCTCAACTTCCACCCTACTTTAGACAACCATCCCCATGGCCACAATCTGGATTTTATCATCACTTATGATTTTATTATCACTAATAAAATAAGTTCCAAATACTAATCTCTGATCACAGCCTTCATTCATTTCAGCTTTTTACTTCATTACTTTTATTATGTAGTACTTTATCTTTATTGTATCTTTGGATATTCAATTGCTCCATTGCTTTTCTCCCATTCCCATTGCTTCAATTCATTTCCTCTGAAACCCAGCTCCAGTGATGAATCATATCAACACTTTATTTGCAGTTTCCTTATTTGATTTGGTTGCTTGGATTGGTTTTTTATTTTTGTTCATTTATATGATTTTTGGCATAAGCATCATAATAAATTCTTATAATTTGATTAATCAGACTGTCTACTTCTTCACCTCAGAACACTAAAGGTTGATGGAGAAAAACATACATCCTTATAGATAGATGTATTTACAAATCGTTTTCTTGATACTTACTGGGTATTTGATTCTCATGTTCTCATAGCAATCATTCTATTTTAGACTCTAAAATGTGAGAGTTCTGCAACGTTTCACTATCAAACTACTTCTTTCCTCCTATTCTTTATGCTCTTTCTGGATGATCTTATCTTTTCTTATGGTTTCAATTTCTATCTATATGCTGTTACTTTCAAATATGTATCCCCAGCCAATACCACTTTCTTTTCTGAGGTTCAGGTTTATAAGTACAACTATTGACTGAGTAGCTATACTTGAGTGTCCTCCATATACTTCAATTTAATTAACTTATTATTTCACCTTGCCCAAACTTGTACTTTCTTTGGTGTTCCTATCTTTTGGAATCATAAAGCTATCCAAACAATGGTCAATTCCAGAGCCCTATGTGTCATTCTTGATTATTTCATTTCCCTTCCCTTACTTTCTTATATCTCTTGATTCTGCTTCCTTTTCTAAAACTTAGATTGCTGTCTTATTCAGGACCATATAACTTTCTTTGAATTTCTAAAATAACTTTCTTCCTGCTATCTAAATTTCTATACGTTTGTCCAGTACCTATCCACTTTCTACAGTTACTATAATTTATTTTCTCAAATACAAATCTCATGGTTTCATTTCCCTGCTTTAAATTCTTCATTGGCTCTCAAGGCCCACAGACCAAAGTCTGTGTTTCTGGCATAAAACAAGCAGCTCTCTCTTAACTGGTCTCTTTTTATTTCCCTAACCATATTTCTTGCCATATCTTCTACTCTCACTTTAATTTCCTTCTAATCATATGCTGTCTTGTGACTCAGGAATTGTGCACATATAGTATCATATATTTGGAATATTCTAACTTCTCCACTAGAACCATGTGTTTCTATCCTTCATAGTACATTTTATTGTAATCACCTGATTACTTGAATTTTTTTCTTTGGCTAGTAGATTCTGAATGTTTAAGGAAAAAATATTTCAAACCTAATACTGTGTTTAATAGAGTAGTATTTCAATAAATATAAATTTACTGAATAATACATTTTATGGAAAATTAGATTTTGTATTAAAATCAAAACACAAGATTTTACCTCAGCATTGTAAACAAGAGTTCCTCTATTCCTTGTTTTCTGGTAATATGTTGATACCGCTATTGAAATACTTATATTACAGTGACATTGCTTTGTACAGAATTATGTTTTATTTTCATAATGCATTTTGTGACACTAAAATATAAGTCGACATTAAATAGCATAAATGTATTCCACTATATGAACTTGTACATATTGTGCAATTTACTCTTTTTTATGTAGATGAATTAATAACACTAAATTATTCATGGAGTGCCCGCTGATCCTGTGCTTGACTTACAATGTACACAGTAATTAGGTGGCAATAGGCTTTTTGAAGGAAACAGGAATTTACCAGTTTATATAATACTATCTGCTCACAGTAAAATTAAATTGCTTATACATAAAAATTCATCTGATCTTCCTGTTATAAAGGATTTAGTGGAAATACAAAGTGTTTCTTATACTTCCCATTCTTTTGTATCTGGTGATTTATAGATTACTAGGGATCATACGATATTTCCTCTCAATGGCTCTTGAACTGTATCCTAGAATATTTATTAGAACTTAAGATGCTGATTAGTTTACATTTCTATTTTATAATAACATCCAATTAATTGTATTTATTTAGTTTGCAGTATTTGTTAGAGAACCCAGCACCCTATCTCTGTGATGTAATGAATATTATGTATCCATCTGCTTTGATAGATGGATTTACTTTTCCAAATTAATGCACATGAACTGGTCTATGCTAGTTTTTATGCCATAAGTCCAATGTATGTGAGTGGTTTTTTTTAGGGTTAATATATTGTTCATTATATTTTCAGAGAAAAATTGCCCTGTGAAAGGAAGGAAGGATTAAGAACACTGTAAAAGCTCAACTGTTTCATTCTTTCTTCCCATGAACTAGATGAGTTTAATCTTAGAAACTAAATAAACTTACTGAGAGCATGTCATCTATCACACTTAAACAAAATCCTGGGTCCCCATTTTAACCTATTCCCATTTTAATAACACTATGGAGAGATGTTTTCTCCCATAGTACACACACCAAATTTGTTATTGATTTTTTTTCTGCTGATCCTGCAGGCATTATTCCCACTTTGTGTATCCCTTTGTTTCTCCAACCTTCTGCAAACCACATCGGTAATACATTCACAATAAGAAATAGGCCATTCTCTTCTTTAGTTGTTCTCTCTTTTGACTGCTAAGATATTTATTTACTTTACATATCCAGCAGTTTTATGCTTAATTCAAATGGCAAGAAACACTGCTTTCCTTACTTGCCTCAGTGCTAATACCCTATGACTTATACTATGTTTCCCATTCTGGGTGCTCATGCTTATGCAGTGAACTTTTTCTAGGAGCGTTTCCATTGTTTTAACCTTATTCATTGAGAGACATTTAATAATTTTAATTTTACCTGGTCTTATTTGCATTCATTAGGTAGGAAAACTTTTGATATCATATGAACTTGAAAGATATTTTATTCATAAAAAATCTGAACGATGTCTTTCTATATCAGCTTGATCATGTTGTCCAATTTATAATTTAAAAACTACTGCAATAAAAACCAGAAGTCTCTGAAAATGACTTTGATTTTTCCATCTTTAGACAGCACACCTGTGGGGCCAGAATTTTTTTTATAGTCATTTGAATTCTTCCCCTCTTATGGTTTGGAAACATGTGGGTCTAAAATTCTGCAATAGTTTTGACCAATTTTCAGCACTGAAGATATATTTATGTCAAAGCTTTGTACAACTCTGACTGCTGGTTTCTCAAATCTCTGTAGTATTATAGAATGCCCTGTGAATAATAGTTGTGCATTTACCTCCTCACAAAAATGGACAAGCCATACCAGTAACAGTCGTAAAAGAGTACACAATAGCATGGACAGGATTGAAAATCCCATATCTGGCAGAGCTCCATCTTTGTGGCAACTTGACTTTACATTACAAACAGGAAGTTCAGGATTTATAGTCAAATACTTAGAAGAAAAATATAATTGAAGGAGGAAGAAGACACTATAGAAAGTATTTCAATTGTGTGTTCTTTTGTCCCTCTGTTCAATGTCCTTGACTGGATGACCTATGATTCAAAAAGTACTATACAGTCATATTCACCTCTTGCATGATTACTATTGATTCTCTTTTTACTTAACAATGACATAAAAAGTTGGTTCTAGAAAAGTGTTGAAACTCCTCCTCCATCACCTCCCCTCTTGTCCCCAATTTCTTCTTTCACACAGGCAATATCACAGTTGTCTAGAATAGAAAGGACCTGGTTGAAGTGACCTGAATATCATACAGGTAGATTTTCTGGCCTTTATAGTATTAGATACTGCTGCCACTGTCAGTGCAAAAATGAATAAAATAGAATGCCAATCCAACATGCACTGAAAACCCCCAAGCTGTGCCATTTGGCGAGAGGTCAGTCTAGGTCTGGTTTGAGTACGTTTTGCATAAAATACAGTGTAGACAAATGATGAAGCTATTGTCACCTTTAATAGCTTTTAGTGTCATATAGTTATCCAGAAATGTGCTTTCCCAGTTTATTCTCTGCTCTATTATATTTATGTTTCTGTCAACCACTCTTTTTCATTTTCTTTGTGTGCATTTTCTGAGAAGGATTGTCACATGCATTATGCCCATTAAATCTTAGTGCTAGCAAGTTTTAGGTAAGAATAATTTTGTTCTCAAGTCAAGAAAGTGGAGGCATAATAGACTAAATTCCTTGAAAAATTCTCTTCAGATTTTTCTGTTATATTTCATACTTTGGAACAGCTGTTCTTTTCTAAGACCCCCAAGTTAACATTTTAGCTAAAGAAATAGCAATTCTGCCTGAAAAGTTATTTCAAACTGAAAGAAAGCCTAGGATACATAAGATTTATGATGGAAAAATCTATCAAAGCAGTGGAAAATAAAAACCTTTAACTTCATTTTTATCCATTCATTTATACAGCAGATATTTATCAAGCATCTACCAAAGGCTATTTACATGCTAAATGATTGGAACATGGACATTTAAGAAAGACATTTTAGTTGACTTCATAGAACTTCATTTCTAGTTAGAGACACAAATGAATGACAATCATAAATATAAATGTGTCAAAAGAACAGATCAGAATTATAAAAAGAGTACATAGGCTTTCTAAAGGATGTAAAAGATCTAATTTACTCTGAGGGTTCAAATTATGGTTTCTCTTGAGGAAATAAAACTCAATTTGCTGCATGAAGTTAAAATAGAGGTTGAAGTGGGAGAGTTCTCTATATGGAAGGTAGCAGGTCCTAAGTTCCTGGAGGAACGTGGGGCTGAAGGATGGAAAGTGTAGCTGCAGTGCAGAGAAGGACAGGGCAACCTAACACAGTGCAATCAGGGCAGTAGTAAGCCACCAGATCACGTAAGAACTTGGTGGCCAGGCTAAGAATTTTTATCATCAGAGATATTTGATGCTATTGAAAGGGGTTTAATAAAAAGAATTATCCTTCTTATATTTGTGTTATGGGGAATAACTTATAGCATAGCAAAATTGAAAGAAGGGAAAAAATTTGTTTTGAGGTTTTTTGCTTCCAGGTAGGAAAAAAAATCATAGCTTGATCTAGGGTCATGTTATTTAAGTGGATACATGTAAGAATCAGAAGGTAAAAGTTATGAAGGCATGGAAGTTATGATGGAAAACTTATGATGGAATGGAAGAGAGGTTTGTAAGATAGGGTGACTTTCTGGGTTCTGGCTAATGAAATATGTGGATAAAGATGCCATTCACCACAGGAGAAGGCCTAATAGGTGTGGATTGATGATAGCATGGTCTCAAGAGTTAAAGCTTGAAGATGTAAATTCGGACTTATTGTTATAGCAATGATAACAGAAGCCCTGGAAAGATAAAATTTCCTAGGAAGAGATTTTTATGCTGAGGAAAAAAATCTTGAGATAGGGCACTGATCTATTCCTATAATTAGTATTGTTTATTTTAAATTAGGAGACTCGAGCCAATTTAAATGTTAATGGGAAAGATTCAGTTAAAAGAGGTTTTATATGAAAGAACCAAAGAATAATCAACAAGGTCCTCTAGAAGGTGGAAGTAATGAAGATACAAAGCATAGAGAAGGAACAATATTTTATATGTGCCAATGTATAAACATATTAATTAGTGATTTGTCTGAAGCATAAAACAGCTTGTGTTTTCCCACTTCTTAGTTTTGTGACGTTTGGCAAATTACTTAAATTTACCATGTTACTCTTTCCACAGTGATAGTGTGTAGCTCATAGGGTTATTGTCAGGATTAAATGAGTTAGTACATGAAGAACCCTCAGAAGAATTCCAGGCACAGAATGAGAAACTGATAAATATCAGCTGTTTTTATAGCAATTTTAACATTGTGTGGAAATGTTCTGTATAGTTTTTTTGTCTAGGTTACAGATGGCTCTAGGAGAAAGGACAAATTTACTCATGTAAATTTGGAGCTGTGTTCAGTGCTTGACTGAGCACATAACATTCAATTTATAACTGGTAATCATAATTTGAATGAATTTTGCAATCTACAATTAAGAAGTTTGGTTTATAGACAGTAGTGGTAGGGGTGTATATAGCAAATGTATACCTAGTTCCAGGCAAATGGGTTATTATATCTTAAAGTAAAGGAGTTAAATGTGTTCAGATGAAAGCCATGGAAGATATAATCAAACATTTTGTGACTGGTTTTTAATACTAAATGTAGAAAGATAACAGTATCATCGTGCATTTAGTTACATGCATTATTTCCCACCTGATGTATGCAAAAGTGTCCTAAACCAACAGGAGTTTTCTGGAGTCTTTTTAATCAAGTGTTATAATTGAATTATACTAGAATTGGAGCTTCAATTGACTCGTTAATTGATAAGAGGCCAGAAAAGGTGCAAACAGTCTCTAGCTAAGGAGTCTGTATTGTTTGGTACAATACAGATGAATATGATTAAATTAGATTAGATTAGATTAGATTAGATTAGATTAGATTGTCACCTTGCTCCTTTAAGCATCCTTGTCTTTTATGGATTTGCTTGTTTATGAGAGAGGATTATTTATTAAATTCCCTCCTTCATCCTTGGGTTCCTATCATGTTCTGAGCAAACGATTCATAGCAAGAAGTTAACCATATTATCAGAAAGTAGACATGTTTTCATTGGGACAATTTTACTTAGATATTTTGACTTATTTTTAATTTGGTTAATTAAACTAGATGTTATGGTAAGTAAGATTGTTAGTTCAATTATCTTTTTTTTACTTTAGGGAACAAACTTGAAGAAACTCTTTTTTTATTCTGGAACCTCTCCATTTGCCAGAGGTGTTCAAGGAAATAGGAGAAAAGCAGTAATCATCTAGAAATCCTACTCTACATTATAGGTGATAAAAGTCTTAATGAATATATATATATATATAAAACATGTATATACGCTTGATTATATATATATATATATACACACACTTGATTATATATAAATTCAATCCAGCAGCAACTTCATTATGCAGAATAGATTGCACTGATGTTAGGACAATATAGTATTAACACTATTTTCTCTACAAATGTAAGTTTTCTAAAATCTACCAGGAACTATAACTACACTAGGTGAGGCCTACTTATAACTCTACCTTTATAAAACAAGTTTTTTCAGAAGAGTTTAGAGGTCCAGAATCAATAGGTCAAAATTAGGACTTTTTTAACCTTGAAACATTCCCATGGTTTCTGTGCAGCTGCATCTGAATTATAATATATAATGCAAGATTGAGGTTATGGGTCTACTCTTAGGGTAATATATTTGTTTCTCCTTTGGGGATATTACATTATACTATCAATGGGTAAATGAATGAAAAGAGTATAATTAAAGTGCTTCTCAGCAAATTGGAATTACTTATTTTATACTACCCATTGTTCAGAAAATATAATAAAGGCATAGATAAACTCTCTTTAATTAGTTAATTCTTAGTCATACTTTATCTCAATTTAGATATTACTTCCTTAAGGAATCCAATTCCCAAGACTGGATCAAGTCCACCTGATACAGGAACTTGATATACATATTCATTGTATTTGTTCTTCTGGCTTATTCAATTTTTCACATTTGTGACTAAATAATTTTGTGCAATTGTTCAAAGGTGCTTGGCTTCTTTACTAGACTGTTAGATTGTAAGTTTATCCATGAATTTGGGACTCCATATCTATTTTATCTATCACATATATTAATAAGCATGCAGAACACATTTTTTTTTTTTTTTGAGTTGGAGTCTCACTCTGTTGCCCAGACTAGAGTGCAGTGGTCGCTCCTGGCCACCGCAGCCTCGACCTGTTGGGCTCTGGTGATCCTTCTGCCTCAGCCTTCCAAGTAGCTGGAATTACAGGCGCACGCTACCACACCCGGCTAATTTTTTGATTTATTGTAGAGATGAGGTCTCACCAAGTTGCCCAGGCGGGTCTTGAACCTGCGGGCTCAGGCAATCCACTCACCTCAGCGTCCCAAGGCGTGGGATTACAGGCTGAGCCACCGAGCCCGGCTTCAGAACACATTTTAAGTCATCTTTTACTTAAAGACAAATCTGTATTATATTAGGCACTTAATAAGTTTGCTAACTTAATAAATTAATGTCTATGCTTACATTTTCAATGGAGAATTTCTTCTATTTCTAATAAATTAAAAATCATAGTGGGTTGAATCGTCTCCCCAAAATTTATGCCTATTCAGAGCTTCAGAATGTGAACTTATTTCAAAATAGTCTGTGAAGATCTAATTAGTAGGGATGATATACTAGATTTAGTGTGGACTTGAACTAAAGACTAGTGTTTTTATAAGAAGAGAAGTACACAGAGAGAGAAAGAGAAGGTGTTTGAAAACATAGAAATTGAAATTAAGTGACCATGGGCCAAGGAACTTCTGGGGCTACTAGAAGCTGGAAGAAACATGTAGTACAGATTTTTCTGTAAAACCTTTGGAGGATCATGACCCTGCTGCCAAGTTGATTTCAGACTTCTATCATCAAGAACTGTGAGAGAATAAATGTGCATTGTTTTAAGCCACTCCACTCATAGTCACTTTTAAATGTCAGATCTATGAACTGATATAAAGATATTAGTGAGTTTAGGCAAACTCTTGATCAGTATTTAATTTTCATGATCCCCTTTGATGAAATGCTTGATTTCTATACAACAATAAAACAAATTTAAGAATAGAATATATTTCTCCTAGTAGCTGGAATTACAGGTGCACACTACTATTTCTCCTAGGGTCATAGGTAGGAAAATATAAATTACTGTTATATTGGGAGAATTAGGAAAATTTACTTGTAGATTAATTTGGTACAGCAGATTTTCAAAGCACCAATTACATTTTTACAGTTGAAAATAAGAACATTTAAAAGGTTTATCACTCTATATTAAAATACATCTATTGCAGATAAATTTAAAACAGACTAGTGGTTTGAAAATGCTTCTATTTCTTAAAAACTCTTTATATTTAAAATAGTGTAATTAAGACTTCATTATTCAATATTGATTAAACAGATCCTTAACAGATCAAAAATAACGAATAATGTATAAAATGACCATGATGATTAAAAATCCTCAAGGAAGTCGGGCTCGGTGACTCAGCCTGTAATCCCGCGCCTTGGGAGGCTGAGGTGAATGAATTGCCTGAGCCCGCGGGTTCGAGACCCGCCTGGGCAGGCGAAACCTCATCTTTACAATAAATCAAAAAAATTAGCCGGGCGTGGTAGCGTGCGCGTGTGGTTCCGGCTACTCGGAAGGCTGAGGCGGAAGAATCGTCGGAGCCCAGCAGGTCGAGGCTGCGGTGGCCGGGAGCGGCCACTGCACTCTAGTCTGGGCGACAGGGTGAGACGCCAAATCAAAAAAAAAAAAAAAATCCTCAAGGAGAACAAAAGTTCTAAGTTTGAAAACTTTGACATATTTCTACCTTCTCAAAGAACATTTCAAAGAAAGAGAAACAGTTTTTAGATTTGTAAAGAGATTTATAAATGACCTTAATTCATTTTTGTCAAAATACTATCTTTCAAAAAAATAAATAAAATCAACTTGTTTTCTCTGCTAAGATCAATATGCTGTTAAAAATAAATGGCAAAAATAGATGTTTTTTTATTAAGCAAGTCAATTATTACCCTTTTCCTTTTGTATCAAAATGTGCCTTTTTCTCTTTAGTATTAGATTGTGCCAATTGAGAACTTGAGACCCGCCTGGGCAAGCAAGACCTCATCTCTACAATAAATCAAAAAATTAGCCGGGTGTGGTAGCGCATGCCTGTAGTTCCAGCTACTTGGAAGGCTGAGGCGCAAGGATCGCCGGAGTCCAGCAGGTCGAGGCTGCGGTGGCCGGGAGCGGCCACTGCACTCCAGTCTGGGCGACAGGGTGAGACTCCAACTCAAAAAAAAAAAAAAAAAGAGTCAGAGTATAATAGAGGTTCAAATACTGTCTTTTATGACTATAATTAAGTAATATAACATCTACAAAGTGTTTAATGCAAATCTCTTCATATAACATGCTTTTAATAAATGAGAGTTGTTGTGACTAATAATACTGTGAAATTCTTGAGGTGAATATTTTGCCTTATTTATGTTTCAATTCCCAATTCAATGTTGACACATAATAAATGTTCAGTAAATGCTTATTAAATGAATGAATGATTAAAAAATTAAAGAATGCCAAATGAATATATCATCTAATTGCTTAATAAATTTGGACAGTGTAAGTGGTCGAGATACTTTCCTGTAATAAGAATATGTAAAATAATAGCTACTACTTGTCAAACATTTATTATGCTAGAAACTATTGAATGCTTTGGACATGCTATCTTATCTGCTCATCCTAAAAATCTATATAATCTGTGAAATATAGTTTTCTATGTTCTTTATTTCAAGAAGGATAAACAGAGCGTAGGAGAATTTAAATTGCTTGCTTCCAAAGAGTTAAGTGTGGCAGACTGCCATCTGAAGTCAAGTCAATGTGGTAAAACCACTATGTGTTTCTTCATGCACTATATTAATGAAAACTAATGTATGTTTTAATTTTCTGTTCAATTTTAACCAACTTTTTTGGGGAAAAATAACTGGTCCAATAAGCCATTTTATACCGGTAAATGTATGTGAAAGTATAGTGGTATTCCTGACCCCCTCTACCAGAAATAATTTTGCTTTTCTGAAACAAAACAAAACATAACTTTGGAAGTTAGCAAATCTTGACCAATTCTGGTTCCTGTGCTGATACTAAACTTTTTATTGGTCAGCATAGTCTTACTTGAGATATTTAATTATTGTTCAAATAATTTCATGACTATTTTGAAGTGAAGATGGGTTTGCTCTTACAAATCACTGTTCATCTGGAAAAATCCTCCAGTCAAGAAATGTTGAAATGCTAGGCCAAAATAGAAGTCTCTGAATGTTATTTCTACTAGAATAATTACCTCTGCATTTGGTTGACAGTTAAAAAATTCCATAGTGGCAAAAGATTAATGTTTCCCAAAAGAGGCTTTGCATCTCAGAATACCTAAGCACATTCATGCCTCACATTTATATTACTGTTGAATCAACAATTTTATAGATATTTTATTTTTAGAGGTCATTAATGATTTACAGACATATTTAATTGCTTAGAAAAAATGCTGCAAGAATCATTGTTGGTTAAATGATGGACAAAAACAAAAGAATCATTAGTGGTCCAGTAATTTTATTGAAACAGAATTTTGATGCTTCAAAGTATATGTGTTGACTTAATAAATTATGACAAGAGATTTACAATTAAATAATATTAACATGACCTCATTTTTGAATTTCAAAATATTTTAACAAAAGAGTAAATTCAAGAGCCTTTTTTTTATATCTAGTACAAACAAACAAACAAAAAATAAGCAATATGATTTTGACAGTTATTTGCTTTGGCAGTATTAATATAACTGTAAAAAAAGTATTAAAAGTACAACTATAAAACTGCAAAATTAGTATAAAAATATTGATATAACTACACAGATAAAATATAAGCCTTATGTAAATAGAATACTTTGCCAGAGATAATAAAGTTTAGTGAAAAATATTTTTACCTTATATTCAATTTATTTTGAAGAAAACAAAATGCAATGGAAGTCTCAATCTTCTCTCAAGTTGTATAACTCTTGTGGGCTCTGACTCACCTGGTTCTGTTTGGGATCATGGTACTATACAAGGTTGAGAAAGCTTTTGGAGAACATATACATGCAGAGAAAGGATTGCAGAGTGTAAGTAAGAGTGTTCTGATTTAGGTCCTGTTACCTTGATTACCATCAGGTATGTGACTTTTTTTCACTTCAGAGTTTTCAGATGCCACATGACCAAAATAGTAAACTACTTCATGGGGTAGTGGGAGGAAACAAGAGAAAGTAGATAGAACACTCTTAGAAAATTGTGAATGCCATACAAATGCAGGTAGTTTTTGGGGATACACCGAAAGTTGCTAAGAGCTTTGCTTTCTTTTTTGTTTCCTTGTTCCATTGATAACAGACACTGGTGAAGAGAAATGAAGTTACAGATTTGTCCCCATGATCTGAAATTCCATCATAGCCTGGATATGCAAAAGGAATACTAAATCAAATATTCTGAGCCTTAGTGAGGAAAAAGAAAGTAATGACCAAGCTATGCTACCGGTGGTATATATCCTTCACTCACCAGGACCTCCCAATCAGAGCGAAATGGGAAAAGGTAGGAAGCATGAACTGGAGGAGCGTGCACTCACCACCATTTATACAGGCCAGCTCTCCCACAGACCACCAGACACATCGCAGATAATATTGCTCTGTTCAGTGAGAGGAAAACTCAATTTAAGGCCATTTAAATAAATCTTTCTGTAGGAAAAACATTTTCATTAAGCTTTATGTATATACTTTACTTAGAATGAAAGGTGCCAAAGTGTTTTATGTGCTAAAATAAAAGGAAAAGGAAACCAAAATTCACTTTTCATCTTTGAGCACACTTGCCACATGGTGTTGGTTTTTTTTTTTTGAGATCTCTCAGTTCCATACAATATCATTTCGACCATTCCTTAGAGCAGCTACAATTGTGCTTTTCAGATCGAATACTTTCTCTTTGCACATCTCACTTATGAGGTTGTTCTGACCTTGACAGCTTCTATCACATTACTGAATTATTATAGCAATAATTTTGAAACACCATGGTTAATATTAAAGTAACTTAGCTATTTAGAGATTTGGATGTTGGGACATTCTATAGTATCTTCCTTTATGGATTTTAACAGTTCTCAGTTTTGAAGATCACTGCAATCAAAATTTAAAACAAAGAAATTAACAAACAAAAATGCAGATAGACAAAATCAGAATTTGATTCTTCCTGGAAGAGAAAGATGCTCCTTGTTTTTAGAGAGTTAAGTGTAGAAAACACATAATGGAAAACCATATTTGACTTCAATATAAAATGACACAGTAAAACAAGACAAAATCTTTAATTATCATACCTTGCATTTATTAGGACTTTTTTCAGACAATGGTCCTTTCTTCTTTTACTGGCATAGGGAAAGACATTAAACAGTCAGAATTACATACAAATTTGAGTTAGGATTAGGGACACATATTGAGGGACTGGGTTTTGAGTTGCCTGTTTCTTTTAGAAAAGGATAAACTGAGAGGGCCTGGTTGTTTTCACAGACATCAACTATTAAAGTACCTTTAGTTTCAAATTATGCTTGCGAAGTACAAGCCAGTTTTTAGGTGCTATTCAAGTCACAAGAATCTCTCTCTTTTTTAATGTGTAATTCAATCTTATTTCCATGATGAGTTTCAGATTTTTCATGACTTTGAGTTACCTCTGGAAAATTAAGTTAGTCTTTAAGTATACTTCAACATTACTTAACAATACCTAATAGGAACCTAATGAACTTAAACTCACATTTAGAATAATTCCATTATATGTATACTTCTATGTCTCCTGCCCACTGTTGTCTTTGTCTTTGTTTCAATCTTATACTCTAAATAGATTGCCTCCCTCCAGTCTACCACTATTAGAATGTATAACCCATGAGGCAGGGAGTTTTGTCTGTTTTTTATTTTTTCATTGCAGTGTTCTCTGTGACAGCTTAACATATTACAGTAAGTATATAATAAATGCTTGTTGAATGCAAGATAAATCTTTCCACATATCAATAGAATAAACTATTTTGTAATAGTTTTTTTCCCCGCATAGTGTTTGGCACATAACAAACACAAAATATGTCTTTCTTGAATAATACATGTTTACTGACTAATACATGTTTACATAATAATATATATTTGCATAACAATAAACAAAACAGTGGGCTTCATCTTAGCCGTTCATACTATAGGTATCCCGTAGTTCTTTACCAAATTATTGTCCATATTAGTTTTTTAACTCATGCAAATTCATTTGCATGACTCTAACTCCCTCCATGTTCTTTAAAACATTAAAAAATTTTTTTTAGTTATTATGGGTACACAATAGGTATATATATGTATTTATGAATTACATGTGTTGTTTTGATACAGGGATGTACTATGCACTAATCAAATCAGGGTAATTAGGGTATCCATCACCTCAAGTATTTGTCATTTTTTTTGTATGTTGGAAATATTCCAATTCTACTGTTTTAGTTATTTTAAAATACCCAATTATTGTTGATTCTAGTCACCTGTTATATTATCAAATATTATATCTTATTAATTATGTCTGACTATATTTTCACACCCATGAACCATCCCCTTTGTCCCTCCCTTCCTAGTATTGATTCCAGTCGCTGGTAACTATCATTCTACTCTCTATGTCCATGAGATCAATTGTTTTAATTTTTAACTCCCACAAATCAATGAGAACATGTGATATTTATATTTCTGTGTCTGGCTTATTTCATTTAACACGATGTCCTCAAGTTGCAGCTATGCTGCTGCAAGTGTCAAGATTTCATTATTTTTCTTGGATAAATGGTTCTTTACTGTATATATGTACCACAATTTATTTACTCATTCATCCATTGATGGACTCTTACTTGATTCCAAGTCTTGACTATCGTGAATAATGCTGCACTGAACATGGGAGTACACACATCTCTTTTACATGCCAGTTGTATTTCCTTTGGATATACACCTAGAATTGGAGCTGCTGGATTATAAGGTAGTTCTCTTTATTTTATTTTAAGATGGATTTCCATACTGTTCTCCATAGTGGCTGCATTAATTTACATTCCTACCAACATTGCAAAGGTTTCCCCTTTCTCCACATCCTTGCCCACATTCATTATTGTCTGTCTTTTGGATAAAATCATTTTACTTGGGGTTAGATAATATCTCATGATTGCTTTGATTTGCATTTCTTTGATGCGAATGATGTTGAACATTTTTTCATATACTTATGAGCCATTTGAGTGTCTTTTTTTGAGAAGTGTCTATTTAGATTTTTTTGCTCATTTTTAAATCAGATTATTTGATTTTTTTATTGAGTTATTCAAGCTCTTTTTATACTCTGGTTCTTAATCCCTTGCCACATGAGTAGCTTACAAGTATTATTCTGTGGATTGTCTCTTTACTTTGGTGATTGTTTCCTTTGCTGTGCAGAAGCTTTTTAGCTTGATGTGATCTCGTTTGTCCATTTTTCACTTTGGTTGCTTGTGCCTTAAAGCATTACTCAGAAAACTTTTGCCCAGACAAATGTCTTGGAAAATTTTCACAATGTTTTCTTTTAGTAGTATTACAGTTTCAACTCTTATATTTAAGTCTTTAATTTATTTTGGTTTTGTATATAACTAGAGATAGGGGTCGAGTTTCTTTCTTCTGTGTATGGATATCCAGTTTCTCCAGAACCATTTATTGAAGAGTTTGCCCTTTCCTCAAAGTATGTTTTTGCCATCTTTTTCGAAAATGAGTTTACTGTGAATGTGTGGATTTATTTCTGGGTTCTATAGTCTATTCTATTGATCTATACGTCTGTTTATGTGCCAGTATCATGCTGTTATGGTTACGAGTCAGACAATGTAATGTCTCTAGCTTTTGCTAAGGATGACTTTGGCCATTCCACATCTTTTGCAGTTCCATATCAATTTTATAATTTTTTTCTATTTCTGTGAAGAATGTCATTTGTATTTTCACATGAATTGCATTGCATAGGATGAACATTTTAATAATATTAATTCTTCCAATCCATGAACATAAAACATCTTTCAATATTTTGGGTCTTCAATTTCTTTTTTTCCTTCTTTTTTTCCTTCTTTCCTTCCTTCCTTCCTTCCTTCCTTCCTTCCTTCCTTCTTTCCTTCCTTCCTTCTTTCCTTCCTTCCTTCCCTCCCTCCTCTCTTCCCTTCCTTCCTTTTTTCCTTCCTTCTTTCTTTTTCCTTTATTTTTGTTGAGGTGTCACTTTTTTGTCCAGGCTGGAGTGTAGTTGCATGATCCTCACTGCGTCCTTGAATTCCTAGGCTCAGGTAATTGTTCCACTTCAGTCTTCCAAGTAGCTGGGACTACAGGCATGCACCACAACACCTGATTAATTTTATGATTTTTTTTGTAGAGACAAGGTCTCACTATGTTGCCCTGGCTGATCTCAAACTCCTGGCCTCAAAAAATTCTATTGCTTCTACCTCCCAAAGTGCTGGGATTACAATTTCTTTCATCAATGTTTATAATTTTCACTGTAGAGATTTTACTTGTTTTTGTTTAAGTTTACTCCCAGGTATAGTATGTTATTTTTCTATCTGTTCTTTGCTCTAAGTATGTCTAAATTTTAACGACTTTATAATCTCACCAGCAAACATTGCAGGCCTGCCATTTTTCACATATGATACTTAGAAATAAACATGTTAATAAGGCAAAGTTATATTTTATATTTCTTTCCTCATTGCATATATCAAACAGCTATTTACCCATTCTATTAAAAAAGCATTAATTTATTTTTACATCTATCTATTCATGTATTTCAACAATCTATTAAGTGTTTAATGCCATTTATTAACAATATATCTGATTTAGACTGTTGATTATTTATTATCATTATCAGTCTGTTATCAAACTGTATTATTCCTTATTTAGAAACCTTGCTGATACTATTATATTTCTGGATGCTTATCTTATTTCTTATGCAAAATATGCTAGATACATTTTCCTTTCATTTTACCCAATTATCAGTTCAGGTCATTCTAATGAAGAAAGAACACGTAGATATCATTCTCAAATATATATGACTATTGCCAAAAGATTCTAGGTTTGTCCTAGATTTGCTCATAAACAACACAAAGGTTCAAGAAATTTAATTTAAAAGAGTAATTGAGTCAAGTCAGGGCATTTTATTATTCATTTTGTTGTCCCTAGTACATGACATGATGTCTGAGACATAGTAGGTGCACAATAATTGTTGGTATAGTGAGTGAATGCATGCATCAGTGAATGAATATTTTGGCTAACCTGACTAGAATTAGTATCCTATGTAGTTGTGTGTGTGTGTGTGTGTGTGTGTGTGTGTGTGTGTGTATGTATGTGTAGTTCTGTATATTTGAAGGATGTAAGCTATGTCATCCTGTGAAGAAATAATGACGAAAAACCTTTTATCATTCTATATAATCTCTCCATATGACACATATAATAACATTATATATAATATATAATAATACAATAAAAATGTATAATTTTGTGATATATATATAATCTGTACAATATATATTCTTATATATATTTTATATAGTACAAATTGAAGAATTTTCCCACTGTGGTTATTATAGGAAAGAGTTCTTCATGAAAACTCATAAGCCAAGGAGCTTTTGTGACAGTGTATATAATATGGAAACAAACAAAATGAATCAAAACAATAAGACCCTTTACTAAGAAGATCTCATGAACATTGTGATAAATATATTACAATGTAATTAGGCAAAGTTAAATGAGAGCAGAACCTGGTCCCATTAATCTTCGTATTGGTAAGTGAAATCTGAAATAGAAGTGCTTGCAAGATTGTATTTTTTCTCATATATACATCTGGGGACATAGACAAAAATTATATCAACTGGATATAATTGTAGAGAATTAGTTATCATGATGTAAGAGAAAACCTCCTTATATTAGTTACATTTTTGGTCCACATACTGTTGACAAGATGAATAATTTTCAATTGCTGTTTCTTCTTCAACAATTTGGGACTATGAGACTAACAGGTTTAACTTAGGTTATTTACCTTCCTTTAGGTCAGTGTGAGTTTGAGAACATAATTCAAAATTCATCAGACTATTTCCAAAGGCAAATTGCTAATTTTTTTAAAAAGGACATTGGAAAGTTAGAAAAATTAGGGAAGATTCTCTATGATTTAAAAAAAAAAAAACAACCAAGCACCATTGTGTTGGCTAAATGCTAAAGTTTTCTGTAACATGTCACCTTTACTTCATAGCCAACATTTTTCCCATGGGAAGTACAAATTAATTTTTGATGTTTAAGATTCTGTAGATAGAATAGGACTCTTATTCGTGTTCAAGATTCTGTAGATAGCATAGGATTCTTATTCATGTTCTAGCCACAAGAAAGTCTGGGGGAGATATATATATATATATATGAATGAATTTAAACCCATGCATTCTTAGAGAATCCTGATTGTTTTAATAATGAAGGGTTACCAGTGTCATCTTTATATATCAAGAATAACACAAAATTGGAGTGTGGTAAAACTCAGTTATAAGCATAAATAAAGTAACATAAGCATAAATTCAAGTAACGTGATTATATTGTGCATAGTTCAAATACTAGGTGTGGAGAAGAGAGCAAGACCAGGTGGAGAAATAGCAGACACATGTATTACAAAGCAGAGAATCCACTCAATTCCAGAATTTTTTTAGCCCAATATTTCTCTATTCTTCAAAAAAAAAAATAGAATTATCATGTGATTCAAGAATTCCACTTCCAGATATATACCCAAATTAATTATAAGCGGGTTCTTGGAGATATGTACAACTGTGCTCATAGCAGCTTTATTCACAATAACCAAAATAGTGGAAGCAACACAAGTGTCCACTGATGGGTAAATGGAGAAATAGAACGTGGTATAGACATACAATGGAATATTATTCAGTTTTTAAAAGGAAAGAAATACATACCACAGAATGGATTGAACTTAAGGACATTATGCTAAGTAAAACAAGTCAGTGACCAAAAACAAAACAAAACAAAACAAAAACAACAACAACAAAAACAAGTACTGTCTGATTCTATTTATATGAGGTACTTAGAACGTCAAATTCATAAAGGCAGAAAATAGAATGGCGGTTGCATTGTTTAATGGGTACAGTTTCTGTTTTGTAAGAGAAAAGAATTCTGGAGTTTGGCTGCACAAAAATGTTAGCATACTTAACATTGTTGAACTATATACTTAAAAATGATTAAAAATGACAAAACTTACACTATATGTACTTTACCACAATTTTTAAAAATCTCCATTTAGTTTATGAAGCAAATACAAGTGAAATGGACATTATTTGAATTCCTCTGACATTCTAGAACTCTTCTGAAACCAGAATACTATTTTGCTTTCACATATTAACCGTAATGTACAACTAACATCAGGTGGTCCCAAATTGTTGAGTTCTCTGAACTCAAACAATATTGTGACCATGGATTTTGGTAGAAATTTTAAATTTATTGTTATAAATAGGGGATTTCCTGTACTTCAATTGAAAATAGATATACTTGGTATATTGATGTCCATTATAAATTAAACTTTTCCATTCTGGATCAAACTGGTGAGCCATCCAGATCACTAGTCTGTGTCTGATTGCTATATCTTTGGAGATTTAGAGATATGCATTGTTAAAAGAAATGAAGAATCACTTCCTTTGATTTGTGATTGCAAACTTAATTTCAAAGATCCATTGTTATACTCTGCTTGCTCTTTTGTGTTTGCACAAACTATATTTTTCTGGTTAGAAAAGGTAGCATTTACTTGAAGCTCCTTAGATAACCATTGCCAGTAATGGTCAAACATTTACAACTTGGTACTCTTTCCTGATCATTTTAAAACTATTTGAAATATTAATTTTCTTGAACATCCATTTTTCTTTTTTGTAACATTTTAACTTTTTTTTTAATTTAATGGACTTTAAATAATGTCTGGAGTTTTTCTTTTCTGTAATTTCTGAACTTATTTTGACTCATAAATATTTGACCCATCTGCTTAACTAAATTTTGGGATGCCAGGGCTTGAGTGAAAAAATCATTTATATTTAAAGGTAAAGCAATTATTTGTTTTTCACAATTTAAACAAATACTTGAAATGACATAGAGATGGCTTCTATGTAATAAGTCTGAATTAGTCTGAGTTCTCCAGAGAAACAGAATGAATAGTATATTAAAAGACTTGTCAGGAAATGGCTCACACAGTTATGGAGGCTGACAAGTCCTAATAGTTGCAGTCAGCAAGTTGGAGACTCAGGAGAGCTGGTGGTAAAGTCTAGTCTGAGTCCAAAGGACTGAAAAGTAGGGGAACTGATGGTGTAAGTTCTAGTCCAAGCCTGAATCTACAATTAGAAGACCAATGTTCCAGTTCAAAGACAAACAGAGAGGAATTGATTCTTATTCTCCAGTGCGTCAGCCTTTTTGTTTTAATCAGGCATTCATTTAATGTGATGAGGGGCACTCACATTAGGAAAAGCAATCTGCTTTACTCAGTTTGCCATTTCAAATGTTAAGTTCATCCCAAAACATCTTTGCAAACACACCTGGAAAAACATTTGATGAAATATATGGACACTTCCTGTCCTAGTTAAGTTGGCATATAAAATAAACCATCGCAAAACCAAATATGAACATTTCTATTTCCACATTGGCTTTGGATGAGCAGATAGTTTCTGCTTTGTCAAATACTTAAAATTCAGTAACTTCAAGAAAAACACTATTACGGGAGATCTAAAATAATTTCAACTTTTAAAATCTATATATTGCTGACAATGGTTAAATCAATAGCTTTAGGTTAAGGTAGAATATCTACATATGCTGGGTGCTAGAATGTATTGAAATGAATGGGATTCTTTGGGATATATATATATATATATATATATATATATATATATATGCTTTTTTCTGTGTGTGTGTCTGTGTATCATGAATATATATGTGTTTAAGAATGCATGATAGGCCAGGCTCGGTGGTTCAGCCTGTAACCCCAGCACTTTGGGAGGCCAAGGCCAGTGGATTGTCTGAGCCCGCGGGTTCCAGACCCCCCAGGGAAACTTGGCGAGAACTCATCTCTACAATAAATCAAAAATTAGCTGGGCGTAGTAGCGCACGCTTATAGTTCTGGCTACTTGGAAGGCTGAGGTGGAAGGATTGCCCGAGCCCAGCAGGTTGAGACTGCGGTGGCTGGGAGTGGCCACGGCCCTCCAGTCTGGGCGACATAGTTAGACTCCAACTAAAAAAAAAAAAAAAAAAAAAAGAATGCATGACAAAGTATAGGGCACTGAGTGCAGAGGTTTTACAGTGTTTGTAAGCTGCCCAGAATTATGACAAACATGCTTCTTTAAACAGCATTTCAAAATAATTTGAATGCTTTAAAGTCCAAAAATAAACTGGGCTCGGTGGCTCAGCCTGTAATCCCGCGCTTTGGGAGGTTGAGGTGAGTGGATTGTCTGAGCCCGTGGGTTCGAGACCTGCCTGGGCAACTTGGCAAGACCTCATCTCTACAATAAAAATCTAAAAAAAAAAAAAATTAGCCGGGAGTGGTAGCGCGAGCCTGTAGTCCCGGCTACTCGGAAGGCTGCCAGAGCCCAGCAGGTCGAGGCTGCAGTGGCCGAGTGGCCATTGCACTCCAGTCTGGGTGACAGAGTAAGACTCCAACTAAAAAAAATAATAATAATCCAAAAATAATCTTTTTATAATTTTAATAAATCTAAAACAAATTTGTTATTTCTTTAAGCACAGAGAAAATTGAACTACAAAATGTAGTGTATATAGGAGATGAGCTTCTTGTCCAATTCTTTCTTATACAACATCTGTTCTACTTTTATATTGAAGCAAAAGTGGCTTTGTATCAAAAGGAGCTACAGAAACACTATTTAATTTTATTTGCTATTATGGTTGTTTTTTTTTTAAGGCTTGCAATTTTTTTTCTGATCAACAAACTCTCCAACAAGCTTCAAAACTATCTTTAACAAGTATGATGAAAGTTATATTCCCTATTTTCATACATTTTTCCATCTATAATTCATGACAGTTTATTGGATTCTTAAAATTATCTCAATTACTTTAAACAATTAGTACTTTTCTTAATAGTTGAAAATATTACTTTTTAATATTGTTTTCATCCAATCAAACTTATTGGATAAGTTATTTCCCAGAGGCACTGGACCTGAAGATTCTTCCTGCAATTAATCTCTTCAGATAGAGACAAATATTTCTAGGAAGGGAGTTAAATTATGCATAAAATCATGCTCCTTTTAAAAGTGTTTTTTTCTTTAAGGACAGCCTACTCTGCAAATACTTTAGCTCTTGGTGAGTACAAAGTGTCCCCTCAAAATTGTTCTGATTGCCCTTCAGAAGTACTAAGAGGAAATGTCCATTACCTTCAAGTCTTGGATGCTCTAGTTATTGGCTTGGCAACTTCCATGTGCTTATGTGCTTCTATATAAAAGAGAATCTCTGACTTCGCAAATAATTAAGGCAGTCTTCTACCCTTTAATAGCTACTCAGTGTTCTTTGAAATTAATTATTATGAAGTAGGTAAGAGAAAAGAGAGAGTTTTGGAAATATATTTTACAAAAATCTTTCACATTCTGAACAAAATACATGTACAAACACTTGCACATACAGATACACAATGCACAGTTCATAATTTGCACCAGTGTTCAAACTAGTGAAACGGGAAGAGCAGGTGTCAATAAGCAGAGATTTAAAGGAGAAAAGGACTCTTAAATCTTTTTTTTTTGTTTTGTTTTTTGAGTTGGAGTCTCACTCTGTCGCCCAGACTGGAGTGCAGTGGCCGCTCCTGGCCACCGCAGCCTCAACCTGCTGGGCTCCGGCGATCCTTCCACCTCAGCCTTCCAAGTAGCTGGAATTACAGGCGCGCGCTACCACGCCCGGCTAATT